>PVHP010054447.1:0-10453 GCA_004024765.1 Zapus hudsonius | reverse complement strand
GTCTTCCATGGGCTGAAAGAGAACAACTCAGCTTTAGCCAAAAGTTCTTTCAGAAATGAAGAGAAATCAAAGACATTTTCAAACACTTATAACCAAACAGCTCATGAAGTACGGATCTCACTAAAGAAAATGCTAAAGGAATTCAAGGAAAAAGAAAAATGATCCCCGTGGTGGTTTGAACGTATGGTTCCTTAGACTGGAGCATTTTTGATTAAGATTAAACTTCCTACTTGAGTCCCCAGAAGGCATATCCCTGCTTAGGGGCCATGTAACTGGGGACACATTATCAGTCCAGTCCTACAGCAGTTTGAGCTCTGGCTGTTTGCATTTGCTGGCTGTTTGGTGGTGTTGCTCTGCTCTGGCTGGATGGTGAAGTGAGCCACCTTCTTCTGCTATGATGGAGCTTCCCCTGGATTCTGTCAGCCTGAACTAAACCCTTTCCTCCCATCAGCTGCTTCTGGTTGGATGTTGGTCCAGCATTAAAATGTTAACTGTACCAGACAGAAAGCCTGAACTGCAAGAGAGAACTTACTAAATGAAAGAAATCAAAAAGAAGGTCACATAAAACAATTATAATCTCCTGTGAGGATATCCATTCATAAACTAAACCAGGGGTCCTCAAATTTCCTCTGAAAAAGGCTGAGTAGCAAAAGTTGGAGACTTGCAGGCCATAAGGTCTGTGATAACTACTGAACACCGTGGTACGTGTGAGCATGGCTGTGTTCCAATAAACATTAATTAATAATTACTGGAATCTGAGTTTCAGATCATTTTCATGTGTCGTGAAATATTATTATACTTCTGATCTTTTCAACCATTTAAAAGTGAGAGCTAGTTTTAGCTCACAAGCCATACAAAAACAAATGTCATGATGGTTTAACTCAAAAGCTTTAAGGGGCTGGAAAACAATATTCAAGCTTTCTAATTGATTTCATTACCAAAGGACCGTTCTTCTTAGCTAATTGTGTAGGGGTTGAGTATGATAGAGGAGGGTATATTTTAGCTAAAAATGGATGCTTCTCACACTTTAAATAGCGGAACGCAACTCAGTGGCAGAGTATATACAGTGCCTAGTAGATACAAGGTCCGGGGTTCAATTCCCAGTCCTACAAAATAAAAACACAGTAAAACAGAAAATATCAATATTGGCAGGTAATGTAGAGTGAAGGCCTAGATTGGAATCCTATTGACATCCCTAATGGACTGTGTGACATTGGCGTAATATGTGAGACCTTTTACCTGTCATTTCTTCATTTATACAAATGTCAATGCTAGCGCACACACAGACTCGTTTGTTATTTGCAGTTATTGATTCTTCTAGCCTTAAATGACAGACTCGGTCTTCTCAATCTGAGTATACCCTTCTTCTATTGTGTGACATAAACATCTATTCACTCTTAGGAGACACTAACACTGTACCAAAGCAATGATTTCACCCCAGTCTAGCTTAGTGAACCAATGAGTTTATTGAGGTAATTTACAGGTGCATGGATGACTCAGACAGCCACATCATAGAAAAGTTCACCCTGGCATTGACAGTGACCCCCAAAATCTGTGTCCCTTGAGCTCATTACACACTTGCAGCAGCTTGGCCTGATCGGATGGTCACCCCTCTCCATGATTTGTTACATATATATATATATATATATATATATATATATATATATATATATATATATATATATGAATTACATTATTTAGTGGGCAAACAATGAATTGTTATCCCCAATTCCCCAATGCCCCCCTCCCCATCCTCAATCAGCTGGATATCCTCCTCCATGGGTCGTCTGGATCCATCCTTGATTTGTTACTTCTTACTTAAACTTGGGGAGGGATCTTGAGAATCTTTTAAATTTCTGGCTCTCTTCAGCCTTGTAAATTTCATTCATTCTTGTATATTTCATTGATTTCCTGAATCTTATGAGGCTCCCTCCTGCTCCCCTCTCCAGGAGGGAGTGTTCCCAGTCAGATCAAATAGCTGCACCACACATTTTTCATTTTTCTGTTCCCAATTTATGCCTCTCCCTTGCTCCAACCTGGTTCCCTTTCAAGCAAAAGCTTCACCAGCGCATCACTGCTCACACTCCTTGATGTCCTTGATGTTTTGGTCACGGGATTTAAGGATTGGGGGAGGAGCTAGATGGCTCAACCATTTCTCATTTGACCTAAATAAGTAGAACGAGAAGAAATGCCAACTGCAATGTGATTTATACCCATGGTCCCATTCTTTAAAATGCCTTTGAGTTTCAACTCATTGGTTTTACTTTAAGGAATCTATGCTAAAGTAACAATCTCAAATGCAAACCAAGGCTCCTGTACAAAGATGGCCAATAAAGCAGAGGTCCTACGGATACTTGCTTTTGATTTTGTTTGGTTTTTCAAGGTAGGGTCTCACTGTAGCCCAGGCTGACCTGGAACTCACTCTGTAGTCCCAGGCTGGCTTCAAAATCAGTGTCCCTCCTATCTCTGCCTCCCAAGTGCTGGGACAAAAGGCATGCACCACCACACTGGCTCTTTCTAAGCTTTTCAATGAGTCATATATACCACACCATGACTATAAGGCCACTCAGTGAGTCAACTTCTATCTTTCTGGTCAATAGAACAGTCTAGAATACCAATATCATAAGTAAGGTATAAGAGAAGAGCAGGCTGGCCCAAAAGAGAGAACCACTGAGACGAACTATCCTTTAAAGTGTCCCTTTATTATTTCCTAGATGGCCAGCCAGGCCAAACATGCCAACTGGTACAATGGTGGCATTTGTGTTACGAGGTCAACAGATAACTGCTCTCTGATTGGATTTGAGGCTCTTTCCATGAGAAGGAATTCCTGGTACTGATAACCTAATCAAAAGCCTATGGCTGGGGTCTGGAAAGATGGCTCATTGGTCAAAAGTGCTTGCTTGCAAGGCCTAATGACCTGGGTTCGATTCCCCAGTACCCACTTATGTATCAGATGCACAGAGTGACGCATACATTTGGAATTTGGTTACAGTAGCGTGAGGCTCTGGTGAACCCATTTCTGTCTCTTTCTCTCTCTCTCTTTCTGCTTGTAAATAATAAATAAAATAATATTTTTAAAAGCTTATGACTGGGGAGGTCATAAGCACTCAGGGTGGGGAGAACTAATACAGCTACTTGGCTAAATTGACATATTATGCCCACCCAACTGCCTTCAAAATACTTACATTTATATTGATGCTACTCTCACTTTGAGTTAGAGGAGCTTTTCTTTTCAGATGGTGGTGACCACTGGAAGACTCAAAACGCATGGAAGTGCTGAGAAGTGACAGCGGAGTATTCAGCACTAAGTGAGACATCTCTGTCACACCCTCATAGGCTCACTACAGAAGAGATGACGGAATGAATGGAAGAGCCAAAGGAAGGGGAGGAGTGCATTGTAATACTGTCTTCCAGACACAAAGTGGCCATGGTATTCAGGACGTCACAGTGATGGCACGAGACCTGCTTAATAGGAAGTGGGGAAATGATGACATCAAGATGAAGAGGGTTTAGTTGGAGAGCAAGGGGTTCAGTGGAAGAAAGATGGGGGAGGGGAGGGGACAAAGGTGGGATAAGAGGGGATTATGTATATGTATGGTATATTATGTATATATATGGAGGTTGTCAATAATAGTTCAAAAAAATTAAATATACAGTGGAGCTTTATTAGTAAAGTTAGGCAGCATGATAGGTTGGAGAAGCCAGAGCAAGTGTGGGAGGGCATCTTAACAATCCTGGACAAGAATCAGTATGACATGGAAGAACGTGATAAGGTCACCAAAGCTGGAGACAAGGGAAGGAAATACATCATAATGAGGCCACTGATACCAGAGAGAGAAGGCTTAGGCTTCTGGGTTTTCGGGGAAGGAGAAAGTTCCACGCCACATGACCCAGACTATGTGCTGGGAGCTACAGAGGCTCCAAGAGTCAGGAAGGCATTCGATAAGACCCAAAGTCAGGTGGTCTTGGGGGTCACTGGCAACAAGGACGCTGTTTTAACTTTTCCACTTGGCCTTGTTCCCAGGCAACAGGGCCTCTTTAAGTGACTGAATCTGTGTGTGAAAGATAAACATCTACTGTAATGGTGGGGTCCATGGTCCCTGCCATGGTTTGATCCAGGTGTCCCCCACAAACAAATTAATGTGTTCTGGTTGATAGATCCTCAGCTAATGGAAGTTTGGGTTTTACAACCTCGATGAAGCTGTGTTGTTGGGGGTGGGCTTATGGGGGTTATGAGCCAGCTTCCCCTTGCCAGTGTTTGGCACACCTTCCTGCCGCTATTTCCAGTGCTGTGGCGGAGGTGATGTCCACCCCTCTGCTCATGCCATCGTTTTCCCTGCCAGGATGGAGTCTCCCCTCGAGTCTGTAAGCCAAATAAACCCTTTCCTCCACAAGCTGCTTTCGTTTGGGTCCTTTCTGCGCAGCAACTAGAATGCTGACTGCAACAGCCCCTTACCTCACCAAGTGTATCAGGAATTGAATCTCACCTGTGGTGAAGATAAACTTGTGATGCAAAATGATTCACACTGTAAATATCCCATCATGAGTGCTAATATTGCTCCCAATTTTTTTTTACCTTATCCACAAAAGCTATAACCTAAGATTGAATGTCCATGCCATTAGGACGTGACGCCATGGCAAATATTAAGACTTCTGAAAGAAGTTTGCAGTCTTGCTACTTTATTACCAGGGGAGTAGGTTTAACTGGACTCAAATCCAGTTCTGGAAGATGAGAAATAGCCTTTCTTCAATCTACACACCTGGGCTTGGCAAATGAAAAGTGATTACTTTATGCCATTGTCTGGCTATGGATTTAGACGGCTCAAGGTTGAGCGATGACATCTGTCTTCATCTAGGTCATACCTATCCTTCCCCTGAAGCAACCCATGTCTCAACTTCAATCACTAAAGGTCTGGAAAAGCAGGATATGGAAAGACATTGATTTAGCACTTTAAAAACCTCACATGCACTGCCACGTGGAAGTTTCCTTTTTCAGAGTAGTTCTGAGAACTCGAGGAAAGGGGTCCAACCTCACAACAGGTGGTCACGTTAGCAAGGAAGTGCCTTAGGTGAAAACGGCAGTGAGGTCTCCAAGTAGAACACTGGAGAACACTGCTGTGGGCATCCAGAGATGGGTATGAGGAGTGGTTCAAAGAACAGCAACAAGACTACAGAAGGTGAGCTCAAAGCCATGACCAAAATCATATGACAAAATCACTGTCATATGCAGGTCTTGGCTTGTGGTAGCTATAAGTATGTATATATGGTGGGGAGGACAAATGTGGATAAAACCTATAAACAAAGAGCTGTGAATATGAACAGATGAGCTGGGGTGGAAGAGATGACTCAACCGTTCAAACAGCTAGCTTGCAAAATCTCATGGTCTGGGTTCAATTCCTACATAAAGAAAGCCAGACATAAAGTAACACCTGCATCTGGAGTTCATTTGCAGAGCCAGGAGGCCCTAGCATACCAATTCTCTCTCTCTCTCTCTCTCTTTCTTAAATAGGTAAATATTTTTTTGATTAAAGAGATGAGCCAGAAGAGGGGAGAGATGGGCAAGAGGATCCTTGTGACATGTAAACAGAAGGAAAGAAAATAAAAATATAGGGAAGGGAACTGAGGGGAAGGAGAGGGAGGTAAGAGAAGGGAGGGCAATCAACAAAAGCAAGTTGTATTTGAAAATTTTATAAGAAATTTAAAAATTAGAACCATGGCGTGGGTAATGTCCATGGAGGCTAACGTTAGGGCTTTTATTATTTTTAATTTATTCTTTATTAATCAGCTGAAACTCTGTGTGTATGCCTCTTGTATTGGTACCCCCATTTCCTTCCTCTCTGCCCCTATTCCACTGAGGACCCTCCTCTATGGGATTGCTGGAATGCTCCATGGGATGGACGGCAATGAGTTGTGCTAGCAGCAGACCGGTTTTTTGGGAGGCAGGGGGAAGCAATGTGTTGTAGTCAGTCACACGTTGCTGGGATAAATCTCCAAACCAGGCACAGTTTGGGGGAGGAAAGTATTTATTATTGAACTAACAGGTTCAGGGGAAGTTAAGGAAAAAGGCTGGCCCCCTTTCACAGAAGCAAGCAGAGAGAGAGACAGCACTTCCAGAAGCAAGCAAGCAACTGTCACACTGAAATTCACAAAATGCAGAACTGCCAGACCAGGGGTTCTGGCTTTTCTTTTACATATCTATCCCTAGTATTTTGCATCCAAATTAGAAAGGGCCAGTCCCCAGGAGGCTAGGCCAAAGTGACATTTCCTCCAACACAATTATAATAAATTCTATTGGGGGACATTATTCAAACTACCACACAATGTCTCTGGATATTTTCCCCACCATGACTCTTACAATCTCTTCTGCAAAGTTCCCTGGACCTTGGTGGGTGGTTTTAAGTCTGCTTTAGTGTTAATGTTAAGATTTTGATGAGAAATCATTGGGAAGTTTTCTAGTACAGGAAAGTCATTAACCTGGACTGGGGAGATGGCTCAGGGGGTAAAGTGCTTTCTGCACAAGCATGAGTTTGGATCCCCAGCACTTGCATGGAAGCCAGGCATGTCAGTATAAACCTATAATTCTAACTCTGGGGAGGCGGAGACAAGAGGATCTCTCAGACTTACTGGCTGTCTATTCTAGCTGAATCAGTGAGCTCTGGATTCTATGAGAGACTTTGTCTCAGAAAATACGGTGGAAAGCATCTGAAAAAGACACACAACATAGACCTCTGGCTTCCACATGCACATACACACACATATGAACATACATACAAACACACATACACACCTGCAAAAACTAGACATGATTAAATTTTAGAAGAATCACTTGTGTTACTCTATTAAGAATAGACTTTAGGGAAGAGTTGATTGGCGATCATCTAGTGAGAAGTGATGGGAGTCAAGGGAGCATAAAAGTGATACCGTTATCGTGGAGGATCCAAATGGAACCCCGCAGAGAATGACGGGATGAACAAGGGGCCCACAGCCACAACCATTAAATCAACACAGGATAAGCCAGTGAGACAGAAACCAACGATTTTGACACAAAGACCCCTAAGCTCACAACCTTAAAGCAGCCTTAATACTCATCCACCACGACTCAGGGAACTATGTGGAAGAGGGGGCGGAAAGATTCTAAGAGCCATGGTGGGGGAGACTATCAGAGGCATGGCCAGGAGAACCTGGCTGAATACTAGGCTATCCATGGTCCCCTGCCACAAGGACTGATCCAGACGACCCATGGAGGAGGTTATCCAGTTGAGGGGGGAGGGGAGGGCAGTGGGGAATTGGGGATAACAACTCATTGTTTGTCCACTGAATGTTGTAACTCATTATGGACAATAAATTTAAAAAATAATAGTAATAAAAATAAAATATTAAAAAAATACAAAAATAAAGAAAAGTGATACCGTTATAGACATATTCTAAAAGTCAAGCCAACGGAATTTTATGACAGATTAGAGATGGACATGAAAGAAAGAGAGGAGGCAAGAATGACTCCAAGATTTTTTAAAACTCAAAAAGTAAAATTATCTGGGCATAATGACTCGTGCCTATAATCCCAGCCCTGGAGGCTGGAGGAGGAGGAGGAGACCATGAATTAGGGGCCAGTCTGGAATTTACAGAATAAATTCCAAGTCAGCCTGAATCTGGGCTACTGTGTTCCTAATGTTGAATTTCTTATTCTCACCCCACATCTTTCACTCTGTGAGTTTGCCTCACTCTTTAAATATATTCAATATTTTAAAAAACACCCAAAGTGATTAACAAGATTATAATAAAGATAAGTTTGCTAGTGGTAACAATGTCCAGATACTGTTCATAGATGCAAAATGAGAATACAGAAAAGAATACCAAATTATGAGCTGGAAAAAATTCCTCCTTCCTCATCTTTTTAGCATCCATGTGCTGATGAGTGCACATTCTCCTTTGAGAAGATCTTAAGTTTACATTTCAGCAGGATTATTCTTAAAGACGGCATTAATATCTATAAACGATGAAGACAGTTTTTCAGAAATGCCCGAGGCATTGAACCATCTCCCTTCTAGCTGCTCTATAAGCTTCCCCCCTCCTCCCTGTCATCTGTTCTAACAAGTACTTTTTTCCCAGGCCAGTTTAGGGCACAGGACTATGTTACCTTGACAAAAATATTCCTTTACCTTTTGGTGACCTTTCTCTGAGACTTGGTGTAGTTCGGGAGCAGGATGACTCCCTGAAAGATGGGGCTGATGGATGGCATCTGAGCTCGGCTTCCCTAATCCTTCAGGCAGAATGTGAGGCTCTCCGTAAGGTAATCCTGTGTGATTCATGGTGCCTCTTCGACACACTCACACATCATCCCAATACAAATTGACAGTTCGCACACATTGGCCTCGGGACGGTATTTACTTAAAAATCCTCTCGGGTACACTCCCAATGGCTGCAGAGGAGACAGCCCTCTTTGAAAGACTGCCCACTTGTCATAGCCAACTACAAGATTTGTTTTTGGAGTGTGTATGTGTATGTGCATGTGGTGTGCATGTGTGTACGTGTGTGAGTGCAGGTGCATATGTGTGACATGCATATGGAGGCCAGACATCAACGCTGAGTGTTTTTCTCCACCTTCATTTTGAAACAGAGTCCCTCACTGAACCTGAAGCTCAGTGATGTAACCAGTCTTGCTAGCTACCTTGCCCTGGGGATGTGCCTATCTCGTCTCCCCAGTATCCTGGAATTATAGGTGCTCACCGTCATGCCCGACATCTATGAGCATTATGGGGTTCCCAGTGAGTGTCATGCTTGTGTGTCCAGAATTTTACTCACTGAACCATAGTTCCAGCCACCAGCCACCAGATTTATAGGAACTCAGGTATCTTTAACAATATTCACGTCTCCTTTGGGGCCACTTGGCCCTTGCCTCCCATTGGGTTAGGTCATTGTCTTATTGGTTAATCTCATTGGTTAATCCAAACAAGGAATAAAGTGAAACCTTGGGATACTTTTACCTCCTAAATGCTGTCCCAAAGTTGAGAAGATGGAGTGAAAAACCAAAGCAAGGAGCCTGGTGTAAGGGTGCACACCTATAACCCCAGGACTCAGGAGGCTGAAGCAGAAGATCTCAAGTTGAAGGCTGGTCTGAATTACACAGTGAGATCAGGAGGTCCTTTCTCAAAAAAAAAAAAAAAAAAAGTAAATAATATTGTAAAGCAATGAAATACAAAGGGAAGAAACAAGCTACTAATAACGAGGTACAAGAACATCGGAGATGCCCCAAAACACCAATAAGTACTGCATCCCAGGCCAGCTGGCTTCGTAGGTAAGAGCCATCTCTTCACCCCTGTGATACTAAATGTGGACAGAGAAAGACTCCTATGGAGACCCCAAAGAAAGCCTCTAATCCTCTTATTTTACCAAGGGAGAAAGGTAGATGATGTTGAAAAACCTATCGGCAGATATCAGCTCTCATAGATCTCGGTGTTTGTATCATTGACAACCCCACTGCCTCAAAAAAAAAAAAAATGTCAAGTGCAGAAACACTTTTGATTTAGAGACATAGTAAGGTCACCCACCCAGTGGCATCCTGACAGTTAGCCCTAGACTCAAGAAGGAGGAGAATGCAGCAAGGTTTGAGAATTCATGTAAATAACCGCAGAACCGCCTCCAAACTGCATCAACAGCAGCTTTTGTATAGGCTGCTTTGGTGTGAAGTAATCTCTTACATGGTCATGGAGCGCCTTCCTTTGCTTTCTGTGTAAGCCCATTATGCTCTGACTTGAAAGAAGTCCCCACTCCGTTGCTGCCTCTGCCATTCACCCTGAAGATGGCCCCTTTCATGTCCAGAGCATGAAGCAGCTTCCTTTGGAGGTTAGGGAGGAAGGAAAATGCCCAGGAGCGGTTCAAGAGCTGGCAACACTCCAGACAAAACCTACAGGAGACAAGTAGTGGTTTTCACATTGCCTGTCCTTATCTTTTCTGCCTCCCAGAGTAGTTTTCTGCCCTTTCCAAATTCTATCTTATGTGTATGTATGTATGTATGTATGTGTATATATAATAAACTAATATAGCATGTATTAATAATATAATATATAGTGAACGAATATGGTACCTACTCATTATACATACTAATAATATATTATTTTTTTAATTTATTGTCCATAATGAATTACAACATTTAGTGGGCAAACAATGAGTTGTTATCCCCAATTCCCCACTGCCCTCCCCTCCCCCCTCAACTGGATAACCTCCTCCATGGGTCGTCTGGATCAGTCCTTGTGGCAGGGGACCATGGATAGCCTAGTATTCAGCCAGGTTCTCCTGGCCATGCCTCTGGATAATCTCCCCCACCACGGCTCTCACAATCTTTCCGCCCCCTCTTCCGCATAGTTCCCTGAGTCGTGGTGGATGAGTATTAAGGCTGCTTTAAGGTTGTGAGCTTAGAGGTCTTTGTGTCGAAATCATTGGTTTCTGTCTCACT
>PVHP010054446.1:0-10454 GCA_004024765.1 Zapus hudsonius | reverse complement strand
TCTCTCTCTCTCTCTCTCTCTCTCTCTCTCTCTCTCTCTCTCTCTCTCTCTCTCTCTCTCTCTCTCTCTCTCTCTCTCTCTCTCTCTCTCTCTCTCTCTCTCTCTCTCTCTCTCTCTCCTCAACCCCTCCCCACTAAGACAAAGCCACTATTCAAAGAATGGGGCGTCTTGTTAAACATTTCTTAAGTCCCTCGCTGTACCCGGCGCCTTTCAGACACGCACCTCTCAGTCATCGGAGAAACCAGACGTTTAATTACGGTGAGTTTTGTTCAATCATTACGGATAATAAAGGCAACCTTTTCGCTGCATACAATTATAACGCAAGCTGCTCCAACACCTGCACGGATCGCATTTGTCTCCAGCGTGGTTTTTCACTCCTCCTCTAAACTGCCTTTGAATTTCTCCTTCTCTTCTGATCAGAAGATTCAATATGTTGCAGGAGATAGATTTCACGAAAACGCCTTGTCCCTTCTGTAGCTACATCTGCTCGATTATTAAGAAAAGTAAGACATTTTGATACTAATTGCAAATAAATTGTGAGTGTTCACCGAGTAATTGATTTAATGAAGTTCATATGAAACTCCTGAGATTGGCCAAGTGAAAGACCCCCTGGTGCGTCTATTGTAGAGGGAGAGGAAGGTTGGTTTTTCGTTTTTCTTAAAAATAAAAATGGGTGTGGGGAAGAGAGGTGGCGTGGAGGGTGGAAGCCGGTGGGGCTGGGCACAGATGTTACCTCCGCTGCCCGTGCGCCGGCGGGAAGAAGCCGCAGGGGCAGCACCGCACGTAGCCTCGGGGTCCGCGCCAAGCACTCCCGACCACTCCCGCGCCGCTCCTGCGGCCCAAAGGAGGGCTCCCGCGCCGGGCAGAGGGCCAGTGCGTGGCCGCCTTCGTTCTCCGAATTGCCGAAGCTGTTTGGAGCACTGCTGCCGAGTCCTGTGGCTCGGCTTCACCACGTCCTCTTAACTCGCTTCTCTGGCCCTATCTAGGGCGGGAGGCTGGAAGGCTTCGGGGAGAGAAGCGGCCCCGGGCGGCAGTCCCTGGTCCCAAGGCTGCAACTGGGCGGGTGTGTGAAGTAGCCCGCAGCGCTGTAGCCCAGGATTGTGGGTGTTGGGCACTGAGCTCACTCTGCCAGCAAGAATTTGTACAATGAAGCTACCTTAGGCACTCGTGCCTGCCTACTTAATCAATCTTTCTGACCAGCCAAGTGTGCAGTAAGGGCCCAGGTCCTTCAGGATTCTAGGAGAGAACACGAATTTTCTAAATGGCATAGTATTTAACAAACACCGGTTCCCTTTCACCGAGCGACAGGTAGAAGACCTCTTAATCCTCTTTTTAACGGAGGCAGAAACTGGGGCCAGCAGGACATTTGAGAACAATATGCCCTTGCTGATACCCTGGGTCATTCAAGCTAGCTCATCTGGCAGGAAGAGAAAGAAAGATTGGGTGGGTGGGGAGAGGGAGGAGAAAGGATAAAAGAGAAAGAAAAAAAAAACTCAATTGGTTTCAAGGCCATCCAAAATTCTTCAGGACATCTGCTTAGGGACCACGGTCACAGTGCCCATGCCCCTATCTCCAAGTTATCTGCGCACAGTTTTGGATCCTTGTTTCGTTTTGTTGAAAAGGAGAGCTCGCTTTAATAATCAGAACACAAGCTAAGCGAAAGCCTGGCTCCAAGTTCCTAGGAGTTACCCAGCTGATGAACTTTCTCCAAGTTCCTGGGGCCCCCAGATTTGTGTTTCAAAGTGATCAATGACCACAGCGGGACAGGGCGGGCAATGTTAATGCTACTCGCGTGATGAGCACCGCGAGAGGTGGTGAAGATGGCTCTCGGAATGCCCCTTCATCCACCTGAGGGTGGCTGCACCCGCTGTGTATATTAAGAGATCGACCACCATGTATAAACTAGCTCTTACTCCTTGATGATGGAGAAGACCTTAAAATCCAGGCTAAAGCAGATGGTCAGAGGCCAGACCAGGAGCGAAGGCGTATAAATTAGCCCATTGCCTTCCCCTCCCACATTTTCGACTGGGCAATGCTCAATGTTCCAGAGGGCTGGGAAAGCAGCTGAAACCAGCTTGGGCCGGGCCTCCAGGTAATTCACCCTGTCCCCAGATCAGAGCTAGGGGGCAAGGGCCAGCTTGCTCCTCATGCTTCTCAGCTCAGCACACTTCTCTTGGGACCCATCCAGCGCTGGCCTACCGTTGTCACTGCTCAGGGCCTGTGACATTCGTTGGTCCTACCAAACACCTCTCCTTTCCCCCAGGTTTTTTCTCTCCTTTCGAGGACGCAGAAGACTGGGGACAAGCCTGTCTCATCCTGACATTGGGGATCCAGTTAGCCTCCGGAGCCCGAGGGTTAGCGTTCTGGGTCTGCATGGGCATCGCAAGCCCCCTCTCCCACCTCTGGCCTTCGGAGTAGGTGAACTGGAAGCAACTTTTTCCGCCCCATGTCACAAGTCTATTTTCTGGAGCCGCAAATTTAAGCCCGCCCCTCTCTCTGCTTGGGCAAGGCTCCGGGGGCGGCGTCGTAGAAGAAGGGGTGGGCTACAGAGCTGTGAAGCTAGGGGCCTGGGCCACAAGGGACTTCTGTTGGCGGGGAGGCTAGTTGGAAGACGAAAGTTAGGATTTGAGAAGCTTGTCTGGACGTGATTGTTTCGGAATGACCTTTCTCCCTAATAAGTGGGCACCAGCCGCTGATAAGCGCGGGCAGGCGAGGGGCACACAGCTTTTGTGTGCTGCTTTCCCATTCCCGGGGTCAGAGGAAGATTGATAGGGACGTTGCAGGGTATGGGGGACACCATATCCTACTATTTTGAACTTGCAACCTGGCGTCCCAGAACTTCCCTGGTCTGGCGGGCAGCTTCTAGCGGGGTCCCCACCCTTCTCTCGGTTGCAGCGCCCCCTATAACCAGGAGCCGGGAGCGCCGGAGGTCGGAGCGGAGCAGGAGCGCGGCCAACTCGGAGCGAGAAGCGGTCACCCGCCGGGGTTTGGCTTCTGAAAATGCGGTTTGGGGAGCTGGGAGTGGAGATTTAAGATCTTGGAGGACAGAGCGTGAAAGAGGTATCATCATCAGTTTTGACTGAAAGAAAGAAAACATATCATTAACAAAAAGAAAGGCCCTGGCCATTCACCCGCGTTGTTAGGACAACGTGAACTATCCTTGAAATGATTAGTTCCACTTCAAAGGAATTTACATTCAACAGTGAAAACTCGGGCTCTTATTGATTCGAAAAGACTTTTCACTACGGAGAGTCATATGTTCTGTCCTTCTATTTATTTTTCCGCGTTCACGGTGCACTTGTATTAAATCAACACAGCTGTGCAGCACACTCGTTAGATACCAGCCTGGGGCTCCGAGGACCCAAAGATGCAGGTAGACGGCAGAGGGGAGTAGGTTGGTCCCGGCCAGGCCTGATGGGAAGTGTGTGGAGCAGGTCTGGGGTGGGGGTGGAGGCAGGGAACCGAAATAACCCTGTAGCAAACCCAACCAATCTCAGGAAATGAGAGCTAAAGCGCACGCAGTGTGCAAAGCGTCTGGCACTTCACAGTTTCTTGTGCAGAAAGTGGACCTGAAATTCCCCCACACACACACATCTCAGGAACATAGTGTAAAAGCTGATTGGAGTGGCACAAATTTGCTGGACACGATCTCAAGTCCATCTCCACAAACTGAGAAGCACCCTGGGACACAAGTCCTGAGGAACACTCTCAAAACCCAAGTCAGCCCCTCACTCCCATACCCTGGTTGCCAACTGTGGTCACCAAAGGCAGGAGACCTCTACCAAAGGTTTACCAGCCGGTTGGAGGGGAAGAGGCTTGACCCTCTAACTGTCCCTGAAATGCCTCTAGGCAGGGGTGTGGTTTCACTTCAAGAACACCAAGGGTCATTGCCACCCAACCCCACTCCCTACTCCAAACTGCCCTTTTCCTCAACCCCGTCCTCGGGTTTTCTCACAAGTACCAGGATGCTAAACTTTTTCTAGGTGTTCTTTTTCCAGCTTTTAATTAAGTATGAAAGAGAATCTGCTTTAAGCTTGTGATCAAGAATTTATCCAACATATCCTAACATGGTGAATCATCACCACTCCCTTCTCTTAAGCTGGGCCCATGCTCAGAATTACTGACCTGAATTCTGACATCATCTTCTCTAAACAGGTTCTGAGGTCTCCTTTCATAGGTTCAGAAGCAGTGACCCCAAGTTGCTTGCCTATAAGTTCAAGGTGGGGTGGGGAGGGGGATAAGTGCCTGGCAGCAAAGATGTGAGTGCTGATTCACTGACAGTGGGGTTGAATAAGAGCTCAGGATTGTTCAACATTCAGGAACTGTTCCTCTTTCTGCCTGGATCCTTCTAGATTTATTTCATTTTCCTGGTCAGCCTAACCCTAAAGCTTAACCTCTAGCATGTTGAGCCCCATCCCCAAGCTCTCCACCAAAGGACGTTTTCCTGTCCTCTGATCTCCTTAGCTTTCTTGGGGAAGGCAACTACCACAGAGTCAAAACCTCAAGGTAAACTGTGGGGGATCTGCCCCTCCCCTCGGGAGAGGCAGACATTCATGACATTCCAGCCCCCAGGAGCCCAACTAGGTCTATTAAGTTCGGGCTTCCAAATGGGTTGGTGTTTGTTCCTCAGTGGTAGCTGTACTTCCTTGCAGGTGGCAAACGTCTTCCAATGTTGGTGCCAAGGTCTGTTCCTGTGGGTTTGTACATAACCTTAGAGGTGCCTGTCTTGATCTCCGGCGATGAAGAAAGAAAGGGAGTGGGAAAGGAGAGGCCCTGGTGCAAAGCTGGAGGCCTCCAGCTGAAAAGGCTTGAGAATAAGGTTCGGCTCCTGAGGCGGCTCTGGTGGGGGAGGGCAAGAGGAGGCGTGTGAGAAAAGTGACACATCCTAAAGCACACACCCCAGGAGAGCTGGGGATCGAGGAAGGACTCAAAATGTATTTTTAATTACTTTTCATGCTCCCAGAAAAGGGGATCTTTTTAAGCCCCATTTTAAAAGCTTGTTATTGTACTGAGTTATGCTGCACACTTGAAAGCACTGTTTATACATTTCAACTTCTTGTTTAGGGTGAGAAAATGATAAATTCTCGGAATATTGTACTTTTGTGGCAAAACTGGTAGAAAATCAGAAACTTGCAAACGTCTTTGGTGAAACTAGTTTTGCTGTTATTAGGACTGATCAGGAGTCTCAGAGACAGCCACTTGCCCTACAGCTAGGAGGAGGGAAGAAGTCCATGTGTATGCCTAGATTCTGTTTAATGTGTCTCTCAGGTAGCCAAGGTTGTAAAGATGCAGATGTTAGTGGGTTACAAGGACATGACTGCAGAGCAAACATCCGGTCAGCAGAGGGCATACTCGTCACTGTCAACCCCTATTTTCAGATTTGGAGGAGAAAGGTAGATAGGCATGCAATGGTGGGTACAACCACATTGGAATGGGGTTCCTAAGAGGAGCTAGGAACTGAGGATTTAGTCCTTGGTAGTAAACATAGAGGAAAAAAGGAGACGTGTTGCTACACCTTATGCCATGGAGTGTCCAGAGAAAAGTTGCTCAGACTGGAAAAGCAGACCTTTCAAAATCTTTTTTTGACTGGTGTGAGAGAAATGGAGGTTAGAGTATTCACTGAATCAAAGGCCAAAGGTTTGCTGCCTGCCCATGATACCTTGAAACACTTGGGTCTTCTCAAAACCAAGAAGACAGCTGGGAAGAATAAAGAGTACTAGGCATGCAATCAGACTCCTTAAATTGTAGCACCTTCTGTTAAGCAAATCCCTTTCCCCTCTCTGCAATTAAGGAGGAAAAACAAAGCTATATTATCTCTAACAGTATCTGATTCTGAGAACAAAATGAAATGTGAGCCCACTTAGAATGTATTTTCATTCTAAAATCTCAAACCACGGCTTCTTACTGGCCGGTTTGTGGAGCTGAATCGTGTTTTATAGTGTGGAAGCTGCTCTGTGAATAATACCTGTCCTTGTGGGTAGAAACAGTAGCAGGTCAGACAATAGCAACAAGTTGTAAGTAGAAATAGGCGAGGAGAATGGAGTCAGAGACCAAAGCAATCTTCCTTCACACGAGAGAGTCTGAAGGCCTGAGGTGAGATTGGAGCACTGAAGTTAGCAGACCCCAAACATTCTCCTAGAGACTTGTGAGACACTCAGATTCACAAGTGCCACTGGTTTTTCCTCTGTTGACACATTTGTATTTCTTTGGGTTTTCCTCTGATGAGCTATTTTATACTGATTTGAATACAGAAAGCATTTTATTGAATTGGTTTTCTTATTGCTGTCTGGACTTGTTTACCACAAAGAATGAAGCCACCACTGATTTTGTTATTCTACTCTTTAATTGGCATATGACCTCATTGATGATGGCAAGGCCCCCCACAGATACTGTGCTTGCTCACTGACTGAATGGCTTAGGAAATGTAAATAGTTGAAAATATGATGTCCCTGTGTTCTAGAACCTAATATATATATTTGTGCCCTCTGCAACTCACTTCCCAGCTAATATGGTTGGAATGCATCCCCTAAAATTCATGTGAGGGGGCTGGAGAGATGGCTCAGCGGTTAAGGCACTTGTCTCTAGTGCCTAAGGCCCGGAGTTCAATTCCCCAGTACCCACATATGCCAGACCCACAAGGTGGTGGCCCTGGTGTGCTCTCTCTCTCTCTCTCTCTCTCTCTCTCTCTCTCTCTCTCTCTCTCTCTCTGTATCTCTCTGCTTGAAAATTAATAAATAAAATATTTTAAAAAAAAATTCATGTGAGGGAGAATGAGATATAGCAAGAGGAAAAAAGGGGGGGATGGGGAAGGCAAAGAGAACAGAACACATAATGAGTATATGTTAGAAAAGATCATAACGAAATGCTTCTCTTGGTATATTAGCCAACAAATTAATTTAAAAAATGTTTCCCCAATACAAAAATTTTAGTTGATAGGGACTTTGAAAAACCATGTTGAGTCCTAAGGACTCTGCCCTTGTGAATGGGCTAGTGCTGATATAAAAGGGCTTGTGGAAGTTTGGGAGATAGCTCAGTTCAGTGCAAACATGCAGTCCTGAGTTCAATTCTCAGAACCCACCTAAAAAAGCTAGGAATGGGGGCTAAAGGGATTACTCAGTGGTTAATGATGCTTGCTTGCAAAGCCTGATGGCCCAGGTTTGATTCCCCAGTATCCACATAAAGCCAGATGAACAAAGTGGCACATGCATCTGGAATTCCTTTGCAGCAACAAGAGGCCCTAGTGTGCCTATTCTCATTCTCTTTCTCGCTCTCTATTTGAACAAAAAAAGATATATATATATATTTTTTAAACAGAGAGCTACCTTGCTCCAAACTTCTATCATTGTTCCAAAAACTGTGGGTGGTGTCTGATGTAAAACATCTGGCTTTCACACATATATGCACACATGTGCATGGACGCCACACACACACATGCACCACAACACACAATAACACATGCAGAGAGATGAAAGGCCTTTTTGAAGTAGGTTAACTCTCCTCTGCTCCTCACTGCTTATAAAACTCAGAGCCACTGGGTATGGTAATGCACGCCTTTAATCCCAGCACTCAGGAGGTACAGTTAGGGGGATCTCTGTGAGTTCAAGACCAGTCTGGGACTATATAGTGAATTCCAGGTCAGTCTGGGTTAGAGCAAGACCTTACCTCAAAATAAATAAATAAATAAATAAATAAATAATAAAAATTTAAAAAAAAACAAAAAAAAAATTCTGAGCCAAAAGTTCTGCAGTATCCAGTGCCAAGGTCCTTGTACATATGTAGATTCTTGAAATATGGCTAGTGTAAATTGAGGCATGCTGTAATTGGAAAGTGAATTCTGGATTTTAACCATTTGCTACCAAAAATACTAAATATCTTATTAACTATTTTTATATTGGTCACACGTGGAAATGATAACGGTTTAGCTATACAGAATTAATTCATTATATTGTAAAATTAATTTCAGCTGTTTCTTTTTACCCATTTTAAATGGGGCTTCCAGAAAAAATAAAAATGATATATGTAGTTCAGATTTGTCATTCAAATTCCATTTTTATTGGGGAGCCCTGCCCTAGACAGTTGAGAAAAGGTTGCTGAACATGTACCCTATACTGAGCCTCAGAGCACACTTTGCTCCTCCAAGATCAAGTACAGTGCTTATAGGTGCTTACTCTTGAATGAATGAATGAATGTCCCTCTAGCCCTACAATGCACATATTTTGGAAGGCAGAGGAAGTATTAAACATCCCTGCTCCTGAGCAGGCCCACCCACCATTGCATGGTTGTGAGCAAAATGAGTTTGAGAAATTCAAGACCTTAACCCAATATTCAGCTCAGCCAGTTTCTTGAACAAGTCTTTTCTCTTGCTTCCTTTCCTTACTATGTAGAGTAAGGAGGTTAGGCCAAGCTCCTAGCAATGTTGATGATATTCTGAATCTATGACCAAAAGGGCATAGGAACCTTCTGGAAGAGCAGATACCCCATCATTTAGACTCAATACCATGCCTCTTTTAATTTTTTTTTAAATTATTTCTTCACTTTTCCTCTTTACTATGTTCCAAGACACTCTGGGTTCTTTTTCTCAGGTCTGGAGACTGAACCCAGGGCTTTGACCATACTCTGCAAGCACTCTACCACTGAGCTCCATCAAGAGCCCTGGGCTCTTTCTGTCCCTCAAGCAATGCCAGTACATTCTTTCCTCTACTTTTGTGTTGATCTGCTTCTCCAGTTTCTGGGGACAGAAAATGGGGAAGGAAGAAAAACCTTCCCAATCCTTGAGGTGAGGGAGGTGACAGAACACATCTCGGAAGGAGTTACCTTTGATCCCTTTGGCTGTGTGCACTCCCAAGTTGGAGCTGTAGCTCAATGGTAGAAGGCTTGTCTGGCCTGAAGGAGGCTCTGGGTCTGATCCCCAGCAGTAGGAAAACATAACAGAAAGTTAAAAGCCCTCTGGCAGTGGTAAAGAATCTATCTGGCAAACAAGAGTAGAGCCATGGGGCACTCCAGCAACCTTCCAACTTCTTCGACAAGGGTGCCAACAATATATGCTGGGCCAAAGATAGCATCTTCAACAAATGGTGCTGGACAAATTGGATAAACACGTGTAAATAAATGAAAATAGACCCACTCCTTTCACCATGCACACAGATAAACTCCAAATGGATCAGAGACCTCAATATCAAGCCTGTTACCCTGAACACCCTGGAAGAAAAAGTAGGAGGAACGCTACATGAGATAGGAGTAGAGAACAACTTCCTGAGCAAATCTCCAGTAGCCCAGGAAGTGCAACAGTCATTTAACTAATGGGACCTGATCAGGCTCAAAAGCTTCTGTACAGACAAAAACACCGTTCTCAAAGTCAATAGAACCCCTTCAAATTGGGAGATGATTTTCGCCAGCTACAACACAGAGGCCTAATTTCCAGAACCTACAGAGAACTCAAAAAAATTAATAAGAAAAACCCAAATTGCCCCCTCACAAAATGGGTCACTGATCTCAACAGAGAATTCACAGAGGAGGAAACACAAATGGCCTTTTCTAACATGAGAAAGTGCTCAGCATCCTTAAGCATCAGGGAAATGCAAATCAAACCACAATGAGATACCACCTTACCCAGGTCAGAATGGCAATCATAAAGAAAACTAACAACAATCGATGCTGGTGAGGATGCGGGGAAAAAGGAACCCGCATTCACTGATGGTGGGATTGCAAACTTGTTCAACCGCTATGGAAAGCAGTGTGGAGACTTCTAGACAGAATGGACATAGAACTACCAATGGACCCAGCTATCCCTCTACTAGGCATCTACCCACAAGATTTCACATCTCGATGCAAAAACTTTTGCACAACTATATTTATAGCAGTTCAATTCATAATAGCCAAGTATTGGAATCAATGCAAATGCCAATCCATGGAGGAATGGACAGCAGAACTGTGGTATATTTACACTATGGAAATTTACTCAGCTGAAAGGAAAAATGACATATCAAAATTTAGGAAAAATTGGTCTGACTTGAGCAGATCTTACTAAGTGAACACTCAAAAGAACAGACAATTGAATGCCGCATATTCTCCCTCATATGCGGTCCTTAACCAGGATAACCGTAAACTCTACGCAGACTAGTAGAAAGAAGTGAGAGGTTATGAATGAAGGGTAAGGTATGTGGGGAGGGGAATGGCTTAAGCATTAGGTTAAACCATATTAGGTTCAAAAACATAAAATCCTCACGAGCATACTGTAACCTACTGAGAAAGTAGTGAGCGTTGACTGGCAAGAGGGGCCATGAGTGGTAGAGGAGAGAGTCTAAGCCTGTGAATAATTTGATCAGCCTGACAACCCCTGGTTCCAACCACCAGTTCCTTCCCTCACTGTGCTGTTGACCAAAGCGACCCATGAGGTTCCAACAACAAGACAGACTTCTGTCAAAGCTCTTGAGTGCCCTCCCCAGGCCTGAGGC
>PVHP010054445.1:0-10454 GCA_004024765.1 Zapus hudsonius | reverse complement strand
ACCAACCTCCTTCTTCACAGACATTGAAAAAATAATCTCCAAATTTATTTGGAACGGTAAGAGACCTCGAATAGCTAAAACTATTCTGAGCAGGAAAAATTATGCAGGAGGTATCACCATACCAGACTTTAAAACATACTACAAAGCCATAGTAACTAAAACAGCATGGTATTGGCAGAAAAACAGACAGTCTGACCAGCGGAATAGAATTGAAGACCCAGCCATTAATGCAAGCTACTTCAGCTTCTTAGTCTTCGACAAGGGTGCCAACAATGTATGCTGGGCCAAAGATAGCATCTTCAACAAATGGTGCTGGAGAAATTGGATAAACACGTGTAAAAAAAAATGAAAATAGACCCACTTCTTTCACCATGCACACAGATAAACTCCAAATGGATCAAAGACCTCAATATCAACCCTGTAACCCTGAACACCCTGAAATAAAAAATAGGAGGAACCCTACATGAGATAGCAGTAGGGAACAACTTCCTGAGCAAATCCCCAGTAGCCCAGGAAGTGCAACAGTCACTCAATCAATGGGACCTGATCAGGCTCAAAAGCTTCTGTATAGACAAAAACACCGTTCTCAAAGTCAATAGACCACCTTCAAACTGGGAGATGATTTTCTCCAGCTACAACTCAGACAAAGGCCTAATTTCCAGAACCTACAGAGAACCCAAAAAAATTAATAACAAAAAAGTAAACTGCCCCCTCACAAAATGGGGCACTGATCTCAACAGAGAATTCACAGAGGAGGAAACACAAATGGCCTTTTCTCACCTGAGAAAGTGCTCAACATCCTTAAGCATCAGGGAAATGCAAATCAAAACGAGAATGAGATACCACCTTACCCCTGTCAGAATGGCAATCATAAAGAAAACCAACAACAATCGTTGCTGGCGAGGATGAGGGGAAAAAGGAACCCTCATTCACTGCTGGTGGGATTGCAAACTTGTTCAACCACTATGGAAAGCAGTGTGGAGACTTCTGAGTAGAATGGACATAATTCTTCCAATGGACCCAGCTATCCCTCTTGTAGGCATCTATCCACAAGTTGTCACATCTTGACGCAAAAGTATTTGTACAACTATATTTATAGCAGCTCAATTCATAATAGCCAAGAATTGGAATCAGCCCAAATGCCCATCCATGGAGCAATGGACAGAGAAACTGTGGTATATTTACACAATGGAATTTTACTCAGCTGAAAGGAAAAATGAAATATTGAAATTTAGGAAAAAATGGTCTGAGTTTGAGCAGATCTTACTAAGCGATCACTCAAAAGAACAGAGAATAGAACACCACGTATTCTCCCTCATATGTGGTCCTTAACCAGGATAACCGTTTTCTTTATGCAGAGTAGTAGAAAGAAGTGAGACGTTATGAATGAGGGGTAAGGGATGGGGGGAGGGGAATGGCTTAAGCATGAGGATAAACCATATTAGGTTCAATACTATAAAATCCTGTTGAGAAAGTAGTGAGCGTTTCCTGGCAAGAGGGGCCCTGAGTAGTAGGGGAGAGGGTCTAAGACTGTGAATAATTAGATCAGCCTGACAACCCCTGGTTCCAACCACTGTTTCCTTCCCTCACTGAGCTGTTGACCAAAGCGACTTGTGAGATTCCAACAACAAGACAGAATTCTGTCAAAGCTCTTGGGTGCTCTCCCTAGGCCTGAGGCAAAACCCTGTTACTGAAGAAACCACAGACTGCCATCGATCAGCATCGAGAAACCCTTCAATGTCTGGAATGGTATCCAGCCCCCAGAAGGCAGTTAGTGTAGTGCTAGAAGGCTGCCAGGGGAAACTGATCAACGACAGCTGGAGTAAGCAGAGACCACTGACAAGAAACACAATCTGTGGTCATGAGTAGGCTCACCACACCAACTACTGGGAGGGAACAGCAAACCAAGAAAGGAGCACTTGTGTAATGGAGGAGCCTGGGCCTGGGGGAGACAATCAACAGCTTTCAAATTTGGCCAATTTTCCACTTAGTGAGGGGGACCCCTTGTCTGGAACTAGGGATTCAGGGCGATAGGCACCGGATCCCGTACTCTTGGGCTTCCAAAACAAGATGCACTATGGGAGCGAATGACAGGGAGGCTACTAAAAATAGAATCTAGGTAATCCAGAATTGTGTATATTTGCTATCCTACACTGATCTCACTCTCCGATAGAGATTGTGTTTGTATTTTTCAGGATGCAGCGAGAGAGCTGGGGCCCATCTAACCCTACCAACCAACCGTAGGCAGATACCTGAGATTTTGAGAGCCACCACAGTCATATCGTGGAGGATCCAAATGGAACCCCGCAGAGAATGACGGGATGAACAAGGGGCCCACAACCACAGCCATTAAATCAACAGGATAAGCCAGTGAGACAGAGACCAATGATTTTCAACACAAAGACCCCTAAGCTCACAACCTTAAAGCAACCTTAATACTCATCCACCACGACTCAGGGAACTATGCGGAAAAGGGGGCGGAAAGATTGTGAGAGCTGTGGTGGGGGAGACTATCCAGAGGCATGGCCAGGAGAACCTGGCTGAATACTAGGCTATCCATGGTCCCCTGTCACAAGGACTGATCCAGACCACCCATGGAGGAGGTTATCCAGCGGAGTGGGGAGAGGAGGGCAGCGGGGAATTGGGGATAACAATTAATTGTTTGCCCACTAAATGTTGTAACTCATTATGGAAAATAAATTTTTAATAAGATAATAATAAGACCCAACTTTATGAGCAAACATACCTTAGATTAATAGCAAAAGACATGCCATGCAAATTCTAATTAATAAAAGAAATACAAAGCATCACTAGAAATCACCAAGAATAACAATAACACCACCAAATTTGATAACACAGAAATGGAAAAATTCCTAGACAAATACATCTTACCAAGATTGAATCATGAAAAAATACAAATCTTGAACAGAACACTGGTGAGTAAGAAGACTGAATCATTAAAAAAATAATAATAAAGCACAAAAGCTCCTCATTCAAAGAATTGCCCCGGCCCAGATAGCTTCATTGCTGATTTCTAAGAAACATTTAAAGAATAAGTAACAGTTCTTAAATTACTCCAAAAAGCTGAAGTGAAGGTAATTTGAAGAACACATATCTGATAATGGTATTGGCTACAATATACAGAAAAACCACTTAGAACAATAAGAAGCTTTTTCTGGTTGACACACATTGATAGCTATTTGGAGGTGTAGTGAGGGCTGAGACAGGAGGATTACAAGTTCAAGGCCTGCCTGGGTAGTACAGAGAGAACCCATCTCAAAATAAAAGAGGGCTGGGGGTGTCAGCTCTTTGGTACAGCACTTGCTTGAAATGAGTGAGACCCTGTGTTCAATCCCCAGGATCAATCAACAAATGAATAAATAAATGTATACAAATTAAATGAATAAAAGAATGATAAAGTAGAACAGTCCAAAACCAATAGCCCTCTTAGAAAACAGGCCTTAGATCTGAACAGCCACTTCATCGAAGTACATCTAGATATGTCAAATGAGTATTAAAAAGATGCTTATTATCAAATTTCTTTAGAGAATTATAAATCAATCTAAATGAGATGCCAATGTATAGGCATCAGAATAGTTCAAAGTCATATAAATGACAATACCAACTGCTATAAGAATGTTGAGTGGCTGAAACAGAAATTTCAGTGGGGATACAAGATGTTACAACCCACTACAGAAGACAAGTAGTTTCTTAAAAATCTAAGCTTACTTTGGCATGTCATCCACAGATCATGCTCTTGGCTATTTACTCAATTCAAATTGTTTGGAAAACTCTCTGTCACACACAAATATGCACTCTTGTGGATAGATTATATGAGAGGTAGCCTTAATTTTCTTTGTGCGTGTGCACGTGTGTTTGTTTATGTGTGTGTCAAGTTTTATAGCAGCTTTATTCATAATTGCCCAAATTTTGGAGCAAGCAAACTTCCCTTCAAGAAAAACTATGGGGTGGGGGAGATGGCTGGGCAGATAAGAACACCTGAGTTTGATCCTCAGCACCCAGCCTCTCATGCCTGTAACTGCAGTGCTGGAGGGGGCAGTGATAGGAGACTCACTGGGGCTCCCCAGTCAGCCAATCTAACCAAAATATGAAGACTTCTCCAGGTTCAGTGAGAGAAATAAGGTACAAGCTTGGTAGAGGAGGACACCCAATGTCTTCCTCTGGCCTCTGCATGCACTTCTGCACACACACACGTGTGTATACACCACATACACACATTGACACACACCATGTCTTATAAACAAGTAAATGAGCATAACTGGTACAGCCAAAAAAACAGAATATTATTATGACCAGAAAGAAAGAAACTAGGAAGCAATGAAAAGACATAGACAAAACTTAAGTACATAGTACTAAGTGAAAGAAGTCAATCTGAAAAATTAACATACTGGACTACGTCATATACTATACTATGTGACAGCCTAGAAAAAGCAAAACCACAGAGACACAGAAAAGATGAACAGTTACTAGGGGTTCTAGAAGTGAGAAAAGAGGCTGGGAGAAGAGATGAAGCATGGGACCTGAGAGTGATGAAACACTTCTGAGTGCTAACTACTGGAGGAAGTAACACAGTGCATTTGTCAGTGCTCACAGAACTCTCTACACAGTGCTCAGCTTTAATGCCAACTGTGGGCTTTCATAAATAAGAATGTATCACTATTGGTTCATTGATTGTAACAAACAAGCCACACCAAAGCTAACAGTGGCAATATGAGAAGAAACTGGATTGTCGGCTTGTTTTTTTTCAAGTCTACAGCTCTTCTAAAGTAAAGTCTTTTAATTTCTGAAAATGCACAATGTGCATGTTGGAAATTAGTGCTTAATGGAAGTAGTGACTAGATACTGCTGAACACAGTTAAGTCACTTTCTTTTTTCCTTCAATCTGCTTTAACGTTTCTTTCATGAGATACGGAGTTTTTGCATGGAATAGACACCATATGGCATCAATGCAACTTTAATTGGAAAAATCACTGGAAAAGTTAATGGACCAAAACATCCAAAAAGGTAACACATTTAAATGTTATTTTTGAATTCTGAATGATTTTTTTTAAAAAGCTGGCCTTATAGGAACTGCAAGGTTAGGTTTTAAGAAAGGCCTGGCATTTTCAAACATAGTTCCTGAAAAAGACACTGAAAGTATCAGTCCAATTTCTGTTGATTCTTTCCTGACATTTCATGTTACACATTAATTACATTTGAATTGACCAAGCTTAGGAAGAAATTTATTTGTGCAGGCCTTTGTTTTTTAAGTTTCACACACTACAGTAAATACAAGATACATTGATTAGCATAAAGAAATGAGAGAAAGGAAGGAGGAAAGAAATATGTTTTTCATGGGTTATTACATATATCATTAGAGATAGATGGTTGGGGGGATGGATGGAGATAGATAGATAGATGATAGATATATAGATAGATGATACATAAACTTTCCCTCAAAGGCTATTTTAGACCAGAGAGGACAATTAAGATGATTTATTCAAAGGATCCTCAGAAATAAGAAGTGAATATCCATACTAGAAAATTTATGAGCCTGCAACAGTTGACCACACTTTTGCCTCATTAGCCCAATTAATTCTTCTCATTTACCCTCCATTAGACTTTCCGCACAACTAGTTTACTTTCACCTTCTGCACTCTGTGAGTCATGTAACTCATAATTTTTCCCTCTTCCCATTTATGACTAGAAAGCTTAGAGCTAAATTTATAGCATATCTTTATAAAGCATAATAAACTTCATGCCCCACATTTTTGTATCATGACCTTATTCTCATTCTACCTTCCCTATCTGTAGTTTTTCAATTACCTGAAGGTATTTCAGTTTACATTGTGTCTTATTTTTATTATGCATGTTTTTGTAGCGTGCTTTAAATTTTGGGGGGAGCAACGGAGAGTAAAAATAAATCAGTAGGTATATAAGGAGATGGAAAGGAGAGGGGAACTATGCCTATCATTTTAAGACAAAATATTGTTGAGATAATACATTCTCATGAGTTGGAGCAGACCATATCAGTGTTCCTACTCACTAGCAGATGCTGTCTTCCCCTGGAAGCTATCTAAGACTTTTCTTTAGTCTTTGTCTGTATCTTAAAATTTGAGTTAAATGTTTGTAATGACTTTAAAATTAGGTAGGCTTTTTAATAAGACTGACTTCATCAGGGCTCAAAACGTGTTTTTATATTGAATATAGGAATGAGATATCCCTAGAATACAGAGAAGTAGCTGTACAAAACAACATAGGAATACTTTAGATGAAAATTTGTTTCTTAAATTGATAAAACTCTATTTTTTATTATTACCTTTTTTTTTTGGTCTTTCAAGTTAGGGTCTTGCTCTAGCCCAGGCTGACCTGGAATTCACTGTGTAGTCTCAGGGTGGCCTCAAACTCATGGTGATCCTCCTACCTCTGCCTCCCAAGTGCTGGGATTAAAGCCGTGTGCCACCACGCCCGGCTAAAACTTTATTTTAATAACTTTCTTTTATGTCCGAAGCCACCGGAGTTAAGAAAGCTGGTGTAGTGGCATACACCTTTAATCCCAGCACTCGGAAGGCAGAAGTAGGAGAATCACCACGAGTTCCTGGCCACCCTGAGACTACATAGTGAATTCCAGGTCAGCCTGGGCTAGAGTGAGACCCTACCTCGGTAAAAATAAAGAAAGAAACCATGAATAACTTTGGTTCTTGTAAGAGAATCATTTAGCATTCTTCACACTATAATCTTGATGCATTCTTCTCTGTCTTCCAGGGATTCTATTACAAAGGTTCTTACTTGTTTAAGGTCCACATGGCTGAAAAATAACACCCATTAAAAGAGGTATTTTTTAAGAACTTTAGTTCATTCTTTACAAATAAAATACTAATGGTATTGAAGGAAATAAAGTTCTATATATCCTTCAAGAATCCACACACTAAAGTTAAGGTCTGCTCACCAAACCATTCACTTAATTAAAACTTTAACAAAATGGTTATTCTCCAATGAGTTTGTAGGTAGGGGACACAGATTACTCAGTCGGCCATGAAAATAATCGCTTATGTCTTATCTGGACCAAAAAAAAAAATCATTACATCATACTCTACATATGCTTATATTTCCTCAACTTGTGAAAATTTTACTTCATGGTGTAAAATCATAATTTAATGAATCAAGGCTAAAGAGTCTCTTCTATTAACTATTTACTAATCTAAGCTTAGAGAAATAAAAAATATGCTTTTGGAGGATATAATGAGTGGAAGATTCTTTAAAGGTGACTTCATCTAATAAAAGCCTTATCTCCTGTCCATTTATCTTTAGTTATTGAGATAAAAAAATATAGAGTCATGCAGATTGTTCAACCCCAGTACCCACACAAATCCAGATGCACAAAGTGGTGCTTACAACTGGAGTTCCTATGCAGCAGCAAGAGGCCATGGTGTGTCCATACTCTCTCTCTCTCTCTCTCTCTCTCTCTCTCTCTCTCTCTCTCTCTCTCCTCTCTCTCTTTCTCCCTCTCCCGCTTCTCTTTAAATAAATAAATAAATAAATAAATAAATAAATAAATGTTTTTTTTAAAGAAGGTAAAATATCTCAAATATGTTTTATGTTGCTGGTAGGCCAATTAACATGGATATTTTATAGTCTTGCTTTTGCCTATTTTTTCTCCTCAGCCACTTAGACACTAAACTATTAACCTAAGAAAAATGATTATTGGCTTATGCAGCCATTGTTACTGGAGAGAGTTGTGTCAGTCACCTGTTAGTGAGAATTTTCATAGCACTTGTGATTTTCCCGAGAACTTCTTCAAAGCTTTATTGACTACAAAGCAAAAGATTGCTTTCCCTTATGGTTAGCAAAGAGTGAGTTTCCATCTTCACTCTCCTCAGTAATGAGAAGTACAAGATAGGAGTTGATTGAAAATGTACACAGGTACCCTATGGGGTCTCACTCACTCATTCATTCATTCACCAGGTAAGATGTGAGGAGTAAAGTGAAAGTTGATTATTCCAACTACTTACTAAGAACAATAATTTCCTCAGAAACACACATAAAGTCATGATGAAAGGGAAATTAATAGAAAGTAAGTGAAAAAGGTCAATACTCCACATATTCTCTGGATTAGTGATATAGAGATGGAATATCAGAGCTCTGTTAGAATGAGAAACTATGGCTAGACCCTCCCTTGAAGCATCGTTCTTTCAAAGGGCTAGTGGCAAAGGGGGTACTGATGGCCAGGATCTTGAGTCTCCTACACGATCCAGTCTAGCACATGAAACATGGAGAAGCTGTCGAACCCAGAGACTTCTGAAGGCGGGTGTGATTAGCTCATGGGGAAAGTGCTGCTCAAGTGAGCTCAATGGGCTCTGGCAGCAGGCACACATTTGGCAGGAAGGCAAGTATGACTGTAGGGACTTCAGCCAAGTTTAATGGCAGACAAGAAGTGGTGCTATACAGAGGTCAACCAGGCAACTCTCCTGACAACTTGTCAATGAGATGGAATTTCACCTCAGCTAACTGTCTTTGTGTTCTACAAAGACAATACTTTCTGCCTCTCCATGAGAACTAAAGTGGGGGATGGGATGAGGAAATGTGAAAGAATGAGGTGCCCGTGCAAAGTAAAGGCGATTCCATGAATCAAACCTTTATTCCTTATGCCAGCAGATATTTAATGATCTTTCTTGGTTCCTCTTTTCATTTGTTTTAGAAATAAAATTAGCTGAGCTTGGGGGTGCACACTTTTAATCCCAGCACTCCGGAGGCAGAGGTAGGAGGAGAAATATGAGTGAGTTCAAGGCCAGCGTGAGACGACATAGTGAATTCCAGGTCAGCCTGTTCAAGAGTGAGACCCTACCTCAGTAGTAGTAGTAATGGTAGTAATAATAACAACAATAATAATAATAAATAAAAGGAAAAAAATTATAGTGGCTGGGGATGTGGCTAAGTGGATAGAGTGTCATCTTAGGATGCAGGAAGACGTGAGTTCAAGCCCCACAAGTCATTAACACAGGTAATGCCAGCACTTGGGAGGTGGAGGCACTAACAAAAGAAGTGCAAGGTCATCCTGGGATACATAACAACTTCAAGACTAGCCCGAGCTACATGGCATCCTGTCTCAAAATCAAAACAAAAAAATATTGTTTTACGTACAAAACTACAGCCTACAGTGTGTAAATACCTAGGTGCTACCTATGATCAATCTACTTCCCACTGCACATGATCTTCCTAAGTGTAGAGGAAGAACCAACTCTACTGGCATCTAGAATATTGAGGTCCAACAGGAAAAAAAAAACGAGATGTCTTCACTCTCATGTCTATGGCAGCATTATTTGCAATCTAGCTAAGATATGGAAATGACCTAAGGATGTCAACAGGTAAGATAAGATAAAGAAGATGTGGCACACATAAACACTGAACTGTTGTTCAACTTTTTAAGAGAAAGAAATTCATGAAGACATGGATAGACCTAGAGAACATCATGCTAAGTTAAATAAGCTAAACACAGCAGAGCAAATACCACTTATATGCAGAATTGAAAAGAGACAACATTGCAGAAGGGAAGAGCAGAATAGTGATTGTCAGTTTGTCAGGTGTTGGGTGAGGGTAAAACAGCAAGGTATTCCTCAACGGGGACAAAGTAGCAATCACAGAAAATGAATTAAGTCCTAGAGTTTAATGCCCACAGTCAACAATAATGTGACTAGAATTTTGACAAGAGAGCAAATCTTATGTTAAGTATTTTGATGATCAGAAAATACTAACAATTATTAGGTAGGAAGAAAAATGTTAAGGACTGGCAATATTTATAGCCTAGATTGAGGTGGCAGCATCATCACTGTGCATTAACTTCCAAATGAATTAAAAGTGCAAACAAGTGGTTTCTGTATGTCAGTTATACTTTAACAACTTGAGGGGAAGTAGTCCCAGTATGAGCGAGGGAGGTCATCTAATCTGTCTAGAACTGAATAATATAGTAATTGAAACCCATTTGGGCCTAACTATCTGAGCTCTAAGGCTGAATTCTTATCTGTAGGAATTGTTAGGGGCTACAATAACTATCTAAAGAGTTTAAACAGGGCTGGAGAGATGGCTCAGCGGTTAAGGCACTTGACTCCAGTGCCTAATGACCCGGTTTTCAATTCCCCAGTACTCACATAAGCCAGACCCACAAGGTGGTGGCCCTGGTTCTCTCTCTCTTTCTCTCTCTCTCTCTCTGTCTTTCTTTCTCTCTCTCTCTCTCTCTGTATCTCTCTGCTTGAAAAATAAATAAATAAAATATTCAAAAAAAGAGTCTAGGGGGCGAGCAAGATGGTGGACGAGTGACAGCGTCACCAGGACTCTCTCTGTAAAGGTTTAATTTTCCAGCTGGGATCCAAACATTGGACACTGGCTGGACCTGAACCGGGGTCCTCCCTCACCCCCCCCCCAGCTCCTGTGCCATCGCAGACGGGGTTCCCCAGTGG
>PVHP010054444.1:0-10424 GCA_004024765.1 Zapus hudsonius | reverse complement strand
GTGCTGTGTGTGTGTACATGTTTGTGTGCATGGATGAAGGTGCACGTGTGCCAAAGCACGTGTGTGGAGGTCACAGGACAACCTGAGGGCAGTCCTCATCTTCCATCTTGTTTGAGGCCTCTCTCCTTGTTTGTCCAGGCTAGCTAGCTTTGGGATTCTCCTGTCTCTGCCTCCCTTCTCACTGCAGTCGTGCTGTGTGTGGGGTTAGACATGCTCACACTACACGTCTGGCTTTGAAGGTGGGTTCTGGGGATCCATCCTCAGCCTCCCCAGCTGCATGGTGGTCTGGTTTTAGCTCTGGAAGTCTAATGGTACCGTGGCACAATCTTGCAGAGATGACATTATAGAGATTAGCAAGCACCAGTCACAGGAGCCTTCTCATATTTTGGTGCTATGACGCCATGTAGGCGCTGGTCTAGGTGGCTGGGTGGCTCCCCCTTTAGGAAGTAACTCAGGAACTTCTTCCACACTGTGGCTTTGGAGGCCTCTGCCTAGAGGTGGAGGTGATAGAAGGCAGTGCAGTTTACTTTCTTCTGGAGCCTTTGAGCAGAGGACTAGGAAATAGAATCCGGTGACAATTCTGTGCTCTGGAGAGGGCCAGCGAGTGCTGAAAGATAGTAGGCTTCTGCCGCGAGGATGGAGTAAGCATCCACAGCCCCGATGCTTCATCTGTTTAATAAAGGAAACGAGACCTGCCTCCAAAGGCTACTGTGGGCATCATCGCCGTGCCAATGCACCGGGCGCTCCCCTCATGGCTGTGACCACTGCAGTGGGCGAGGGGCTGTCTCACCAGCTGGAGTCAGAGGGGCCCAGAGGGCTCCAAGTGCCCACTGCCTAAGGAGACTTTCTAATGGCCATTAGGCAATACCCATTTTGTGTGGTGATTATTATGTAAAACGCACATCTATTTCATAACAATTACATTGTCATGTGCATTAGCTATTGTGATTATTATGTAAATGAAATGAACAGCTCATCCCAACATATGCCTCATGGACTGCATCTTGCTAGGGCACCGACATCAGCTTTTAAATATTGCCCCATTGGTTGCCATTGTTCAAAAAGGCTTTTGTTATTAAAGCCGCAATCTCGGTCATTGCAAGAACTGCAGGCACACAGACAGCTCGAGAGAGTGGGCATCAGCCCTGCTCCCCTGCCCTCCAGCGCTGCTTGTATGAGTAACCATTGTGAACGGTCTGCTAAATCTCTCACCAATACTCTGTGCTTGTACAGAAGCGCAGAAACACTTTCATTTCGCACAGTAACAAACCACGCTGAAATGTCATTCCGCAGCTCATTTTTCTTTTCCAATATTTGGCACCTGGTCCACTGAGTATTGTGAACCGTCGTGGTGCGATGCTGCTGGACTGCGGTTTTCCCGCTCACACACGAGCTCTTTAGCGATGATCACATAGGGACCATTTCTTTCCTTTCTCCTGTGAGCTGAATGTGTGCTCCCAAACCTACCTTCCACCCCAAACCACAGACCCTATGGTATGGCTACATGCAGAGTCCTGTCTCTTGCCAGAGCCCCCTCATGTTCTCAGGAAGTGGACATGCTTGATCCAAAAGCCCTTGCTTGTTCCATTAGAGATGAGGTGGGGGGGGGCAGGGGTGTTAAGGAAACAGGAGCCTCAGGCTCTCCTAGAAGAGCAATAAAATAAAAATAAATATATAAAAAAGTTAAAATGGAGTCCTTGTCCCCTAGGGCACTGGAGATACTTGATTCTGCTTCAAGGACATGGAGACAGAGCTTGTGATTATAAAATCAGTTCCCTTTGAGGCACAACCCATTTGGGTTTAGACTCCCAACAAGGTACAAAAGCAAATGGCTTTTGGGGCTTGGAAAATAGCTAAGTTTGCAAAGTGCTTTCTTTGCAAGCAAGTTTGACCTCCCATACTCAGTGCTGGAGGAGGGGACGGAGACAGGAGGATCCCTGGGGCTTGCTGGCCAGCCAGTCTAGATTAACTGGGAACTAACTCCAGGCCAATGAGAGACTCTTAAAAAAGTGCCTAAAATCATTGGTCATTTCTAAGGAATTCTTCTAATGCCACATACACATGCACACACTGACGTACACTGTGCACCTATACACACAAACACAAGTGGGTGCACCTATACACAAAAATACACATGTGTGCACCTATACACACAGTGCACCTATGCACACAAACACACACTGTGCCCTTACACACACACAGACACACACTGTGCACCTATGCACACAGACACACACTGCACCTATGCACACAGACACACGCGTGTGCACACTGAAGGAAAACAAGCATGGCTCTTGCTTGATCATGAAGTCCTGGTCAGGTCATGAGGCCACTGAGACCGTGAAAATGAGTGTGTGTTCCTATCTTGGCCCAAGCCTCGGGGAGCCATCTGCCTTCAGCCCTGGAATAGCATTTTCCAGTGTTTACTATTCGTGGGCCACCTTCTCTGATCACCTGAACACATATCCAAATGTTTGGAAAGTTGCACTTACAAGCTTGTAATGTATCTCAGCTGGTCTGTCACCCCGAGCTTGTCTTGAAGTCCCCAGGCTGAGGTGTGGATTGACAAGTGAAGCCCTCCCCCAAGCAGCTCCGCATTCATGTGTCCCCTGAAGTCATCACTATGTCCCATTTGGGGACTCGCTGTCCTAGTATCCTCTTCTCTTTAAGGACCTGTGCGCTGGGCCTGGTCTGCTATGTGAGCCAGCGACCTCTGCTCCTTCGCGAACACGGACGCTATCTTCGGCCACAATAATAATCTCTTTTTCTGGAAAGAAAACACAATGTCTCCACTCCTGATGACTGCTGAGGCGAAGTCGCAAGGAGTGAGGAAGTGTCCAGGGACTCCCCTCCAGCAGATGCAGGATCCGTTTTAGAGCCTGATGTGCTTTGGGCCAAGCTCCCATAGGTCCTATTTTTAGACTTCCAGGTTGACTTGGAGAATGTGGCCTCCTTTTCAACAGATCGTATTAAAGAGCTGCAGACATGGCTTCATTTCCATTAAATGATTTCACAGGTGGACGAGTGCACAGTAGGTCTCCTTGGATAGTTACCTATTTCTGAAAGCCCTGCTAGGTCTGGGGACAGGTTTCCTTTTGAGCTTGAGTTTCAGAGGACAGATTATCCAAAGTGGGTTCTGAAGTTCTTGGAAGCATGTCTGGTGTCCTTGGCCATTGTTGTCCTGGGAATTAGAGCATCTTGGCGGTTCTGCGTTCACTTGCATGGAGATGGTGATATTTGCTATCTTTACGTGTGTGTGTGTGTGTGTGTGTGTGTGTGTGTGTGTGTATGACCACCTCTCAACCTCTCCCCGCCTTGTTATGATGGCAACTTTGACCCAAGGATACGTGGAGGTAAATCAAGATGTGAAAGGCTGGCTGGAGAGATGGCTGAGCAGTTCAGGTGCTTGTCTGCAAAGCAGAAGGAGCCAAGTTCAATTCCCCAGTACTCACATAAAGCCAGATGGCGTAAATGTCTGGAGTTCATTGGCAGTGGCTGGAGGCCCTGGCATGCCCATTCTCTCTCTATATCTATCTATCTATCTATCTATCTATCTATCTATCTATCTATCTATCTATCTATCTATCTATCTGCTTCTCTCTATCTCTATCCACCTCTTTCCTTCACTCTCTTTCAAACAAATAAATAAATTATTAAAAAAGAAAAAAGAAGTGACAAACTATTTTCCTCCTCCCTGAGTCGGATTACTGGTATACCTTCTGGACAATGGCCACCAAGCACCTGCTCCTTGACCTCAACTCACTCTAGGCCATTTGGGTCTTGAGATCATCACCTCCTAATGACGGTGTCTAATGGGTTTTGCGGGCTTGTCTCTGGCAGTAAATGAGAATAAGTATTGGGCATGTAGACTCAATAATGCAAAGCTCCCACCCTTGTGAGCAATTTAAAAAAAAAATTTGTAGGTGGCCGTACTCAGTGAAATGCATATTTACTTTAATGTATAGCTAAATTCGTTATAGACTTTTTAATGTGGAGACGTCTCCAAGGAAGCCGGGGTGCACGGTGGAATGGTGAGTCCTCTTACGCTAATCTTGTAAACAGCCAGGAAAAGCTGCTGGTGGTTGAAGATCTAGATTCTAAGCGCTGTTTACTTCTGGGTAATTTGTCATCCTTTCCCAGCTCAGATAACTATAAACTCCTGCAAAGTACTTTATAGATACTCATTAGCGCCTTACAAAAGTCCTTTGAGCTCTGCACGATTATCTCCGTCTGGTGAGTAAACTGAGTCACAAAAGTTGAAAGATGTGCTCAAAGCCATGCCAGGGGCAGGGGCAGGGCCGAGGCTGAGCTCAGACTTCATGGCTCCTCAGCTGCCCGCTGAGCTGATTTAGAGAGAGTGAGTGCTGGATCAGCCAGGCTTCTGCTGGCCACTGTTCACTCTGTTCCCTGGGACTGATGGACCCCTGACCCCTGAGACCTCACACTCCAAGAGCAAGGCACCATTTTGAAGAGCCAGCAGAGCCTTTCCTCTACCTGCAGTAGCCTTTTCTATACCTGCCCATCATCTCCCTGTATAGCTTTCCCTCTCCAGCTACCTGATGGATCTTGACTGTCCTCCGATGCCCAGGTAGAATGGCCCATGGATGTGCAGGTAGAGAGAGCAGAAGGAGCCTGGGTTTTCAGTTCTCCTGGTGGATTAGCTGAAAATGCCAATCAAGTGGGAGCAGGAACCACAGGCTTTGGCGGCTCTGCAGGCCACCTGGCTGCCTTTTCTACTGGGCTCTGATACTGATCATGGCGCATGGCAAAGGTTGAGACACAGGAAGGTGCAAGCACAGGACCCCAGCTTGTCCAGACAGAAGCCCTTTCTGGGCCTCTGGGTGTTGAGTGAATGACAAGAAGGGGCCCTGTGACCTCCCCTGGGGATGGACACAATGGTGTTTGGGGTCACAGGAAGACCTAAGTCAGGAGCTCAGGCAGCATCTTTTCCCAGGGTTGCTATCCTGCATGACCTTGGCTGAGGTCACGGCACCTGCATGACCTTGGCTGAGGTCACAGTGTCTGCATGACCTTGGCTGAGGTCACAGGAGCCTGCATAACCTTGGCTGAGGTCACGGCACCTTCATGACCTTGGCCGAGGTCACAGTGTCTGCATGACCTTGGCTGAGGTCACAGCGCCTGCCCCAGCCTGTTTTGCTTCCTGCTCATTATTGAAAACTTCTGGGTTGTGAGTTTCCAGCTACCTTTTCAACCCATCCCTTCCCAGTAACATTTTTAGGAACACAGCTGTTTCCTGTCTCAGGTTCACCACCTGGAGCACAAGCAAGGTCTCCCTTACCCTTCACCCTCATCACTAATGATAATGAGTCCAAGAGCTAGAGCTAGGGGGTGACCATTGAAGGCAGAGAGGTGAGAGGGGGCTGCTTGGGAGGGTCTAAGTCATTGCTCTCCAGCAGCCCTGAGATCACTAGTGGTATCAGTCAGCGCCCACAAAGCATCTCAGGACCGAGGTACACCCAGCACCCCCGGCATCACTGCCCCAGGCATTAGGACTTCACAGTCATGGCCAAGTTGGCATCCTGCCTCCCTCTGGACCCTCTCAGCATGCTGCTTCCCATCCAGGGTCCTTCCCCAGCTTGGATGGACAGCGGAGGCCGATCTGTCCTCAGGAGCCAGCAGGGCACTGGATACTTAGGGAATGCCGTTTGTACCTATGGCTTCAGACAAAGTACCTCTTCCAGATGCTGAGAAGATAATGACATAAAGGCCAATATGTGTTAAGTGCCATAATGTCCAGTCGCGTTCTGTCTTCCCGTGAATTATTATGATATCTAATATATTATGATATCTAATTTACATATAAGGCAGCTAAGCACAGAGATGGGGTGACTCACCTGGGGCCACCAGCCCTGAGGGTGCAGACAGCTCGTGTGTGAGCGTGTCACACACCTGCCATAGCGCATGTGTGTGTGTGGAGGTCAGAGGACAACCTTGGATGTCTGTCCTTACCTTCTACTTTGAGGCAGGGTCTCTGTTCACCACGGTGCTCACCAGGCCGGCTGAGCTGCCAGCATTTGGGACATTCTCCTGTCTCAGCCTCTGCCTACACTGGGGTGAAAGAGAATTTGGCTACAGCATCCAACTTGTGATGTGGGTTCTGGGAATCCAGACTCAGATACCTGTGCTCGCGTGGCAAGTGCTTTATCCACGGAGCCGTCTCCTCAACCTTACCAGGACTTCCTTCCCTGCAGCATCTGGGCAGGTGTCTGCTGGGAGGCTCTCAATGGGGAGTCCATTCTGAAATCCCATGAGAAGATAATAAGATCAGATTCCTAGAGTTTCTACCCAGAGAGTTGAATTCAGCCCACCTGGGGAATGAGGGATGGAGCCTCAGCTCAGGGCCCTAGTTCAACAAAGACGGGCCGTGATGGGGTAATCTATGCCTTTGCTTCACTCTACTGTATTGCGTGGAAGATGCTCAGGGACATCCTGCTCTTCGCCTGGAGAAGGTCAGTTCTCATCGCTAAATCACCCTATCAGTGACGGTAATGCTAATCGCTATACCATTTTGCAACATTTAGCTGTCACGGAAACTGTTCTGTGGTTGGTTTTTTTCTTGTAGACACTGATGAGCTTCTACCCCGTGAGTCAGATTCCCTGTCTATGTTGGACCTATTAATTAATTTGGTGGGAGCTGGGGAGATAGCTCATCAGCAAAGGGCCTGTTGCACAACCCATGTAAAAAATAATGTTAGGCACAGTGGCACACACTTGTAACCCCAGCACTCTGGAGGCAGGTACGGGGGACCCCTTGGGTTTCCTGGCCTGTCAATCTAGGTCTAGGCCAATGAGAGATCCTGTTTCAAAAGATGACACTCCAGGAACTCCTCCGACTTCCACACATGTGCCCACCCACATGCGCACACGTATGCACCTGCACACGTATTGACACACACATAAAAAATAGCATAGGAGCAAACACAGAAATCATTGTGTTTGGTCAGTGGCCCGGCTTGGGGAAGGGGCTCTATTCTATCCATCCAGTGTAGGTGGAGGTGGTACCATCTTCTATGTGGGTCTGCAAGATTGCCCTGGGTGTGGACACTCGGGAGGCAAACAGTGAAGTTGTGCCTAGGAGGTTCAGTCGGCCCCTGGGAGAAGGCACCTTGGCCAGACACAGTCCACTGGCCAGAAGGCCTAGGTCATTGCTGTCCTGTATCCCTGAGTCCAAGCAACGGTAGGAGTCAGCATCCCCACCACATCACATGACCAAGTTCGTCATCACTCCAGGCACTGTCACTTTGTGATCATGGCCAAGTTGCCCTCAGTATACTATTTTACTGCCTGTCACTCTTCTCTGAGCACATTGCTACCCATCCAGGGTCCTTCTCCAGTTTTCCACGGCCAAGCTGAGTCGCAAGGAGACTGGGAAATGGAGCCTGGCCAGCCTAGAGGGCCTCGGGGAATAGGTAGCTGAGTTTCCATCAAACTAGGAGGGCTGTGGCTGATCCCAAGAAAGGGTGACAAGAGCGATGAAATCCAAAGTGGAAGGTGCTGGGGTCGAGGGTGGATCAGCCTGGAACTCCTGAGCTGTCCCCAGATTTCACCCTAGAAATAACATCTAACGGGACAGCTTCTGGATTTTGAATTAATAGTGAAAACAAAAGGAAAAAGGACAATAAATACATTAGATTTTTCTATCATTTTAACACTCAGGCATTTAAAAATATTTATTTGAGGGACAGAGAGAGAAAATTGTGTGTGTGTGTGTGTGTGTGTGTGTGTGAGAGAGAGAGAGAGAGAGAGAGAGAGAGAGAGAGAGAGAGAGAGAGAGACTGAGCACATCAGGACCTTCTTCCACTGCAAGCCGGACTCCAGACACATGTACCACTTTGTGCATCTGGCTTTATGTGGGTACTGTGGAATTGAACTCGGGCCATCAGATATTGTAAGCAAGCGCCTTTAACCACTGAGCCATCTCTCCAGCCCCTCATGCATTTTTTGAATCTCTGTCTGGCATACCTCATGGTTTTCTTTCTTTTTTGCATGTGAATATGTGTGCATGTGTGTATGTGTGTGTATGTTCATGCATATGTGTATGTGTATGTGTGTATGTGCCTGCATGTGTGTATGTGTGTGTGTGTGTTCGTGAATGTGTGTGCATATGTGTATGTGCGTGCACGTGTGTATGTGTGTTCTTGTTCTTGTGGGGGGAGAGGTTGATGTCAGGTGTCTTCCTCATCCTTTTTCTTCTTCCTGAGACAGGGTCTCTTGGTCAACCTAGAACTCAGCACTTAGAACAGATTCCAGTGACCCCCAGGTATCCTTCCCCAGCACTGGGATTATAGACACAGCCCACAATGCCTGGCTTTTTATGTGGGGGCTGGGGGTCCACAGTCAGGCCTCCTGCTTGTGTGGCAAGCACTTCATCTGCTGATCCACCTCTCCACCCCACCCTACCCCGTGATTTTGTCTCAAGCAAGGGAAATGCACACATTTGCCTGGCTTCCTAACATGAAATGAAGAATGGTGGGGAGGGATAAATAGACATTTCTGGCTTCTGAACAGAAACACCTTGATGTGGATCCTTTCTTTTGGAAGAAGGTGTCCCTGGTGGACAAGTTTAGGCTCTGAGGTCTCCTCCAGTGGGGGAAGTCAGTGCATTGACCAGCCTTGTGTTTCACTGTCCCCATCACACACTGACAATGATGTCACCTTACATGTACATGCTGCAGTGAGGTGTGGGGGAGATAGCGCCTGACCTACAGCAAGCGTCAAGAATGGAAGGTGCTGTTATTATTAATTCTGAGTCAGCAGTCACTCTGAAGCTCAGGCTGGAGGGTAGGGCTGAGACCCACAGATAAGAATCTGAATGTCTGGGGCTGGGGAGATGGCTCAGTGGGCATGGAGCCAGAGGACCGGAGTTCGGGTCTTCAGAACCCACATGAAGCTGGCACAGGTGCACACATCTGTAACCCCAGAGCTCTTACAGGGAAATGGCAGACAGAGACAGGAGACTTGCCAGGAAGCTGCAGGCCAGCTAGTCTGGAGTTGTGGAAACAGAGACCCTGTCTGAATCAAGGAGGAAGGTGAGCACCATACCCAAGGGTGTTCTCTCTCTCTCTCTCTCTCTCTCACACACACACACACACACACACACACACACACACACACATGCAAAAGAAACCTGGGGCTGAAGAAATGGCTTAGCAGTTAAAGGCACCGGCTTGTAAAGCCTGATGGCCAGAGTTCGATTCCTCAGTCCCCATGTAAAGCTAGATGCACACATCTGGAGTTCATTTGCAGTGGCAGGAGGCCCTGGTGCACCCAGTCATTCTCTCTCTCTCTCTCTCTCTCTCTCTCTCTCTCTTCTCTTCTGTACATAAAAATATTTTAAAGAAATTCAAAAGGATAAAAAAAGAAACTCAAAAGGAACCTGTGCGTCTGAGATCAGAGCAAAAGAGCAAAGGCGTGGTGGGCTAGGGGCTCTCCTGTTGGCCCACCTCTGACTTGCTCTAGAGCAGGTCTCCCAGAATTCTCCCTTAAAACAAACCCTGTGGGCTCTCCCGTCCTTGCTGCTCAGGGACTCAGTTTCCCCACTGATAAAAGGGGACACGTCTACAGTTCCTAACTTGCCTGTAAAACACACCGATGGCCTCGAAATAAAGGTGGTATTTAGTGTGAGTTCAAAGTGTTATGTAATTATTTTATTGCTCCTTTTATTCCTGGGATTTTTCTATTTGCTCAGCTTACAAACCCCGGCCAGGGCCATAAAACCACTTTTATGCAAGCGCCTCTCTCTCACACACACCGTGTTCCAACTGTGTATCACCTTGGCTGCGAAAGCACTTCGGAGGGCGAGGGTGGAACCTGCCCAACTGCCCGCAGTTCCTGCCTAGTTGGCTCCATGCTGAACTGCAGGTGACTTACTCTTTCAACTCCCTGGGGACTAGCATCTGCTGCGTGATTGGGTTAGCTTGTGCATGGTGGACCCGCCAGTTAGGGTGACCTGAGATACCAAATCCCGGCCTCCACACACATGCGTGCACCTGCGCACACACGCGCACATAGATAAAATAACACGCTGACCACTGTCCAGTTTAGAGCCCCAAGGGCTACAGCTGCCCTCAGGGTGAGTGGCAGGTCTTCTCAGGTCCTCTCCTGCTCTGCCTGGCAGCCCTCCTGCCCTCCATCGTCCTCCACACCGTGACCATCCCTTGCTGGTTTCTCACTCCCATGCTGTCTTGTCAGCATGGCCAACTTCCCCCTGTCCTGTACATCTCAGCTGGGAGTCACCTCTCCCAGGAAGCCCTCCCAACCCTTCAAATCCAGGCTAGTTGCCTGCCTGGATCCCATGTCATTCTCCTACCATGAGCTTCTCTTCCCAGGAGATGCTGGTAGGGGCACCTGCTCTGCCTGGATGCTGGGGTCTGAGCACCTGCCTTATCTGGATGCTGGGGTCT
>PVHP010054443.1:0-10100 GCA_004024765.1 Zapus hudsonius | reverse complement strand
TAGTATCTCACTTCTGGGCAGGAAACAGTAAAAAGATCGACTTGAATTCCTTCTTGTGTTTTCCTTGAGTTAGTCTCAATTCCTGTCCAAAAGAACTAGACTGCTAAATCAGGAATTTTCCTCTTTCATTGTCTGCCCTTTTAACTTTCAGAGTAGTTAAAGTGTGCCTGGCTGTTCCTTCTTCCTTACCATAGTGATACACTTAATGCTTCCTAATGGAGTAACTTTTCCATTAGCTTTTGAAATGCATTTTACTGATATTCTTATGTAAGTAAAATTCATATTGATCATAGAAGCTTAGAATATTCAAATAGCTAACAAAGGAAATTAAAAATCACCTGGAATTTTATATCCCAAAACCCACCAACAACACATGGTTTTATATAAATGTATAACATATATATATATTCCAAGGAGCTATTTTATAATTATTTACATTCTGTGATTTTAAACATTTTCATATATGTCTAGTGGTCTCTATATGCCCAAAGAATCTTTACATATATGAACCTAAATTTTACAAGGACCCTCATTTATATCCATTGTTTATGTGTAAGTGAGCTGAAACTCATTTTATCTATGTTTACCCCCATTGTTTATCTTACATGAACACAGATTGCTGTTTCTTAGTATGTCCCGTTTTAAAAAGCCTAGTGATGTAGTTTATCCAATGCATGTGAGCATTGGCTAAATGATAAGAGAATATTCAAAAATCCTGTGTGTTTTAAGTAACTGCACACACACACACACACACACACACACACACTTTGTGCATCTGTAGGTAAAACCAGTCCAGAGGTCAGCATTTATCAGAGGGTCCCCCGGGGTTCAGCTTTGGAAAACTGCATACAGATGTTAAGGCCCCATATGGAGAGATGAAGGTGAAAGGGGGCATATCCAGATACCCATTAACTCACCCCCAACACACACCTTAAGTTACATTTCCTCTTACTTTATAAGCTAAGGAAACACACATATATAACGTCCTTATTAGATTCAGAGAATAGTAGGAGAGGAAAGAGTGATTTAAAATCCAGAATGGAGAATATTTAGAGATGTGTTTTTCTTTTGAATTGTGATTTTTAAGAACCATGGAAATATCAAATCAAACTGCATTTTAAAATAACTGCTACAACATTGTACTGAATGAAAGTTACCAAATAGGATGACTTCATTGTATTTTGCACCTTGAGGTAAAGCACGAAAATTATTTGACTTGTTCTCTCTCTCTCTCTCTCTCTCTCTCTCTCTCTCTCTCTCTCTCTCTCTCTCTCTCTCTCTCTCTCTCCCCAAAGAGTCCCTCTCTGGCTGCCATGCCATAAAGGTTTGGATTTTGAAGATTCTCCCCAAGAGAGAAAGCATATTGTGTTTGTCAAAGTCTTATTTTGTTTAGCATGAAAATTTCCAGTTCCATCCATTTTTCCAAGAAAAACCATAATTTCTTTCTCATAGGTTAATAAAACTATACTGGGTAAAAATATACAGATGACATTTGTATTTATTCATCTGTTGATTGGTACCTAGGCTGATTACATAACTTGGATGTTTTAAATAGTGTTTCCATAAATATGGGTTGGCCAGCATCTCTCTTGAATGCTGACTTAGCTTTCTGTGGATATACACCCAAGAGTGCCATCGCTGGATCACCTGCTAGTTCTGTTTCTAATTATTGGAGAAACCTCCATATGAACTTTGACAGTGTTTGTGCTCATTGACCTCCCAGCCAGCAGGGTACAATAGTTGCTGTTCCTTCCATGTCCTCACCAGGTCTTCTGTTTCCTTGATGATGAACTTGCTCTGCAGAGTGGATGACATCTCAATGTCGTTTTGCATTTCTCTGATGGATAAGGATGTTGAACATTTGTTCATATATTTATTGCTTACTTTTCCTTCATATTTGGGGAATAGTATGTTGAATTAGTTTTTCCCTTATGTAGATTGGATGATTTTTAATGTTTTTATTGGCTTAAAATTACATATATTAACACAACAATATGCTCTGCATCATAGGTTCTTATATAAAGTCATTAAATCCATGACATTCCCTCTTATGCATTAATTATTCCCCCCATGACTCTTACATTCTTTCCGCCCCCTCTTCCTCAAATTTCCCTGAGTCATAGTGGGTGAGTTTATATTTTGCATAGTTATTAGGTTTTTAAGAGTCTGTAGATTTGTATTTTGGACAATTTTGGGCACCCTTGGTGCCTCTCTCCATTGACCTTCCCCAAGTTATCTGCCTTGCTGTGGAAATAACTCTTTTGCTCCTCATCTCACTTACGTAGAGGTTGTGTTAGGGCTCTAAATGGTGAGTTTGCGGTGAATGGTCTCATGCTTGGGTGTCCCCTATCAAGTCATGTCCCTTTGGTGGAGTTCAGTTGTCTCCAGTTCACGTCACTTTCTGAAAAATACAAACAGAGTGGAGAATGAGGAGAGAGAGATTACCATTGGTCAATTGAGACAAATACTGCTAGGTTGGTGAGCATTTGGACGGTGTAGCCTTTCTGAGGACCTATGGTTAGTGAGGACTTCCCCACGGAGATGGGATTTTTGGTCCCTACTCAGGGTTGCCTTGAGTCCCCTTACCAGTCAGGGGTTCCCTGCCTCTGAGTGGATCTCATAGCCAATTAGCTAGCTGCTGATTACCACCTAGGTTGGGTGCCACTATTGCACAGATGGGCACTTCTTGACTTGCTTGTCTGTGTCATATAGCAGTGTGTTCTGCACTCTCAGTCCATCGGTTGGTGTAACTTGAAGATGCCTCCTGCTCTCTCAGGGTATCATTGGTCTGGTTCCCCTGGCAGCTCGTGCAACACCTTCCAACATTATCCAGGCTGCCCATCTGGGAGCTGATTTCGTTTCTAGATTCAGCAGGGTCTCTCATTGTTGTGTGATATCAGACCATGGAATCTTCAGCATTAGGGTCTTATCTTTTGCCTGAGGTGGGCATTCAAGGGCTGTGACAAAAGTTTGTCTTTTTTTTAGGGACCATGTGGGTCACTCTGATCAATAGCTCATTGTGGGAGGTAACTACTTACTGGGTTGGGGAGTTTTTTGTGATTTTTTTAAAATTTCTTCATGTAGTAGAGATATTAATCACCTGGGAGATGTACAGCTGACAAGGATTTTCTTCATCCTAAAACCATCTCTTCAGGCTGATGGCAGTTTCCTTCATGGGGCAGAAGACTTTGTTTCATATAATCCAATTTGTCATTTATTAATATTATTTTCTCAGCTGTTGAAATCCTTTTCAGAAAACCCCGACCTGAGTCTGTATCCTGAACTATGCCTCTCTTCCCATACATGTTCCTCTAACAGTTTCAGAATTTCAAGTTTCAGTTAAGGTTTTCTTTCATTCATATGGATTTCACTTCTGTCATTCAATGTATCTACCATTAATCTAGCATCCAGCTTCAAATACGATTATAGGACTATCAATGATTTTCTTAACTTTTTTTTCTTCTTTTATTGTCCATTATGAGTTGCATTGTTTAATGGGCCAACAATGAGTTGTTATCCCCAATTCGTCATTGCCCCCCTTCCCCATCCCAATCAGCTGGATATCCTCCTCCGTGGGCCGTCTGGATCAGTCTTTGTGGTAGGGGACCATGGATAGCCCAGTCTTCAGGCGGGTTCTTTTGATATACATTCAAGAACTAACCCAAACCCCATTATTCAACAACAGGAGTAACTGTCATTGATGGATGTGTGAATGTTCAGTAGGCTTCAAGTTCAACCAAATATGGATTTGGTTTCTTTCTTCTATGGGTGGATAGCAGTTATTGTAACCACTTGACTACCTGCTATAAATATTCTCTCTCTCTCCCTCATTCTCTTTCTCTCTCTCTCCCTGTAAGTTTTTGACACCTTTGTCAAAAAATCAGGGGACTATAGTGGTACGGATTTATTTCTGGATCCTCTTTGCTGGTCCAGTGATTTATATGTTTGCTTCTTTGCAGTGTTATGATGTTTTAGTTACTATGACTCTACATTATAATTTGAAATCAATGTTATGATTTCTTCTTAGGATTGCTTTGGCTACTTGGGATCTTGTATACATTCATATTATTTTTAGATTGTATTTTTAATTTCAGTGAAGAATGTTATTCATATTTCAGTAGAGACTGCATCAGATATGTAGATTTTTGGAGGTAGTATAGCCATTTTCAAAATAGTATTTCCACCAATGGGAAGTCATTCTACTTTAGAAGTGTCCTTAATTCTTTTCTTCACAGTTTAAAAGTTTCACTGTGGAAATGTTTCTTCTTCTTGGGTTTATTCCTAGGGCTTTCCAGTGCTATTGTGGATTTCTTTTTTTAGGAGGTGCTTTACAAATATATAGAAAAGCTATTATTTTTTAATATCAATTTTCTATCCTGCTACTTGGGTCAAAGTGTTTCTGAGATCTGCTTTCTAGAGGAGGCTTTAGGGGGGTTTCAGTATGGGGCAGTGTTATTTGCAAATAAGGAAAGTTTCGTGTTCTTTTCCTGTTTGTATACCTCTTATTTTTTCCTTATTGCTCTGGCTAAGAATTTAAGCACTGCATTGAAAAAATATTGAAGCACGGACTCTTGTCTAATTTCTGATTTTAATAGAATGGTTTTAATTTTTCCCTCATTAATATAATGTTGGCTCTATGTTTATCACATAGAGCCTTTGTTGTCTTCTGGTATTTTCTTAGTTTCTCCAACACTTTTATTGTGAAGCAATCTTCCACAATGCCCAAGGCCTTTTCTCCATCTATTGATAGGATCCTATGATTCGGTTCCTGAATCTATTTATGTGCTCCATTCTGTTTGTTGATTTCCATATGTTGACTCATTCCTGTAGCTCAGGAATGATCCCTATTTGATGACAGTCTATGATCTTTTTTAGGTGTTGTGGAATTCGGTTTACAAGTCATTTATTTGGAATTTCTGAATCTCTGCTCATCAGAGAAACTGAACTAGATTGTCGCTATTGTCATGCCCATATCTGATTTTGGTATCAGGTTAATTCTAGCTTCACACAATGAGTTTTACTGTGTAACTATAATTTGACCAGTATGACTATCTACTAAATGTTCTTTCAAATTTCATTTATAGTACAGAACCTACCTCATCTAAAAATCTAAAATATTTTGTGTCTCCCACATACATTATATATTCATTTATTTCATGAATGTATATGAATGCAGGCACTCTTTTTAAGAAAGTGAGTTCCAAAGAGCTGTGCAAACTTATTGAGGTTAATATAACTAGTTAACAGTTATTTGAATCCATGATTATTTCTAAAACAATGTGTGACCATGATAGCCAGCAGCTAGTGGGAAGCAACAGACCAACAAGAAAAAGACCTCTGAAGCTCACATACATTCAGGGTCTGTCCTGGAAACGGGCTGTTAGGGAATACTTTCAGTTGCAGAACATAGTAAATGACATTATGATCAACACTCACATATGATTACAGTGTGTGTGTGTGTGTGTGTGTGTGTGTGTGTGTGTGTGTGTGTGTAAGAGTGAGAAAGAGAGAGAGAGATGATGTCAAGTTTTCCTCAATCACTCCTCACCTTATTGTTTAAGACAGAGTCTCTTACCACATCTAAAGCTTTTGGTAGACTGACCAATCAAAGGCCTTCCCTCTCCCTGCCTCCCTGGTGCTAGAATTGCAGGCACAGTTGGAAGTTTTCCATGGTTTCTGGGGATCCACACTCCTGTCCTCATGCTGTGCAGTAAGTATATTACCCACTGGAACCAGCTCAGCATGTACCATGGATAAGATATTCACATGAAATAAATAGAGACCAAGAATTGACTGGGCAAGCACATACAATTAACATAAATATCACACATTGAAGACAAATGTTTACTTATTTATTTGAAAGCGGGAAGGTCAGGAAAAGGCTAGAGGCATGCCAGGGCCTCCAGCCACTGCAGACAAACTCCATGTTCATGTGCAACTTTGTGTATTTGGTTTTATGTGGAATTGAACCTGTGGCATCAGGCTTTGCAAGAAAGTGTCTTTAACCACTGAGCCATCGCTCCACCCTATTACCACACTTTCTACTGGACTTAGCTAATTCCAAATATGTGTGAATGTCTATGCTTACGTGTGTGCACACAAGTGTGTACTGACATATACAGAGCAAGACATGAATGGAGAGAGAGGCTCAGATTCAGATTTGGCCATATTGGTGGATTTCTGAATCCTCCTTATATGACACTGGTGTTCACAAAGAGAGCACTGGTCTTGGAAGAAGATGGCCTATAGTATAATTTGACAAAAGAAACCGTTCCAGTCTTAGAGGACTTGGGACAGGCCGAAATGTATAGCAGCCAACCTGAACCTTCAGGCTGGATGTAAGGTCCCAAACTTGGTGAGTGTTATGAACTTACAAAACAGAAGGAAAAGCTATGTCTCGCTTCTCTTCCTTCTCATTGAAATTTCTCTAGTTTCATTTTTCTCTCTTACCTTCAAAAGGAAAGCAAACAATATGCAAATTAAGGTCAAAATGACAAAGATGTAGCAGTGTTTAAAGAATGAGGAGGATCATGGATGAAGCAAGCAATAATCATGGCTGACAAAGAAGCTGAAGCGTTGCTTTGCACATGAAAGCACATTCTTATCTTTCGGGCACTTAGAGCAAAGGGGAACATGATAGAATATACATCGCTCTAAATAGCTAATAAGGCAGAAAACCAAATCAGCAAGAACGTGACATTTTCTTGGCTGGGAAAACAGAGAAGTAACATTGCATGGGAAGACTTGAGACTGTGTGGAAGCAAGGATAGTATCTTAATAAGATATTGAAGGAAGAAAGAAAGATCTAGAAAGTTTGTATACATTTGAATTCAGAGAAGAAAATCAGCAGTGCAAATAGAGATGACTTTTATAAAACTAAGGGAGAAGGACATGAATAAATAATCATAGAAGGGGAAGGAAGCACAAAGGAAAAAGTGCTGGAATCAGGTTCTCAATTGACCTGGACACGATGAGATAGAGCTGCTGAGAGCTTAATGCTACAGTAGAAGTAAACTTACCCACCATGGCCAATCCACCTCCACCAAGACCTGGGATGATGGTGGACATCCCGGCAAGTGATGAAACACCTCGGGGCCTATCATGTAGGCCACAAGTGAAACCTTCAAGACTGTGGCATGATGAGCAAGACACCTATCACCACAGTCAGTCAATTAACCCAGGATAGGTCCATGAGACAAACACCAACAAGAGCCTACACAACCCAAAGCAGAAGTTCAGAGACAATTAAGATCTCAACAATAAAGCAGACTTAAAACTCACCCACCATGATTCAGGGAACTGAGTGGAAGAGGGGGTGGAAATAATGTAAGAGTCATGGTGGGGGAGAATCTCCAGAGATATTGCCCTCTCAGCTACAAAATACAAATGGGGGGAACCTGACTACCTTCTGAGCTATTCATGACCACCTACCCCATGGACTCATCCAGTATGCCCACCAAGGAGGGCCCCCGGTGGGTTGGGGACAGGGAGAAGGGAAATGGGGGTATCATCATAAGACTTGCTCATACAGTGTATCTAATTAAAGGATAATAAATATACTTTTTAAGTCTTGTGTTGAAAGCTCACTTTCGAGGTAGTAAAGCACCATTAAGAAGTGACTGGGTCATGATCAATGGGTTAATCCATTGATGGATGCACAGCCCAGTTGGAGAAATTAAGTTACTGTTGACGTGACTTTGAAAGGTATATCTTGTGCCTATCTTATATCTTTGAAAGGTGAATCTTGTGTTTATTAGATATCTCTCTGTATCCCTTCCTTTCTTCCTTCTTTCCTTTGTTCCTTCCTTCCTCCTTTGTTCCCTTCTCCCCTGATCCCTCTCTCCTTCCCTTTCTTTCTCCTTCTCTCCCTGCCTTTCTCCCCTCCACACCCTCTCTTCCTCTCCTCCCCTCCTCCCCTCCTCCCTTCCTCTCTCCTCTCCTCTCCTCTCTTCTCCTCCCCTCCCCTCCCCTCCCCTCTCCTCTCCTCTGCTCTTCTCTCCTTTCCTCTCCTCTCCTCTTTCATCCTCTCCTCCCTCCCCTCCCTTCCCTTCCCCTCTCTTATCTTCTCCTCCCCTCTCCTCTCCTCCCAGCTCCAGAGGAGATGAGAATCAGTGTCTAATTCATCTGCTATTATCCTCTGCCTCACCACAGTGTCACAGACAAACGAATCACACTGTTACAGTTAGAAATTTCTGGAAATATGTCAAGTCATTTTGTGTGGTTTATCTCAGGTATTTTGTCACAACCATGAAAGAATGACTCACAAAGAGGACACTGCAATGACCCTGAAGATTCCTGATCAGCTCTGCACATTGAAATGTTGTTCATGTCATTACATGTATGCAGCAAAGTGGTGGTTTATGCCTTCCATGAAATAACATTTCTATGCAGAAATATTTTTTAAATATATATTTATTGTCCATAATGAGTTACATTATTTAGTGGGCAAACCATGCGTTGTTATCCCGAATTCCCCAATTCCCCCCCCTCCCCATCCCTGATCAGTTGTATATCCTCCTCCGTGGGCTGTCTGTATTAGTCCTTGTGGCAAGGGATCCTGGATATCCTAGTACTCAGCCCGGTTCTCCTGACCCAAGTGTGTTGTTACTGAGGGGTGCCATGCCTCTGGACAGTCTCCCCCACCACGGCTCTCACAATCTTTCCGCCCCCTCTTTAAGTGGTCACATTTTATCCTCAGAAATTTAAAGTACTAGGATTCTTCAGGAAAATGAGAAATATTTATACCTTTACAAGATTAACTCTGGTTTTCTCAAATCAAATTGAAGTTGATCTCTGCTTTGTAATATATAGAAATCAAATTTAGTCGTTGGGTTATCCTTGTTCTACCACCTGAGACCCACCAGGATTCATGTTCTTGTTCTGATTTTCATTCAGTCAAATCTTTATAATATGTCAACCTTACTACTTTAGTTCTAAAAAATTATTTTAGGCTTTCCTGATTTATTTTTTTAAACAAAATATATTTCATTATTATTGTTTATAGCTCAAGCTCTAAACATTCTGCTCAAGCAGAAACATTTTTTTCCTTCTATTTTTTAGGGAAGGTTTTTTTTTTAGAAAAGAAATAAAAAAAATAAAACAGTAACTCAAAAACATCTGAATTACCTTCCTGACAGAGTATAGACCTCTCCATCACACCAAAATGGGCTAAAGAAAAATACATACTCCTGCTCATTGCCACAGGCTTCCTCAGTTCTCAGGCACTGCATAAGGCTGGGGATCAATTAGACAATATTTGATGTATTGCAGAAATATTTGTGATGTGGAGGAATCAAGTATCAAAATACATATCTCAGTGCATTCTAGGATAAGCCATACAATCCTATTTCACTGAAGCAATGAGAACCTCCTTCTCATTGAAAATCCAAATGATATTCTTTGCCAGCCATAGTTTCAAGAAATCTTTATTGCCTATCAGTTCCAATTTGACTTGCTATGTACTGTAGTCCTCATCCTCAAGGAATTAACAATCTGAGGGGTAGAGACTGTTGTAAATGAGGGCAGTCTGAACACAGTTTCTAAGGCTGTTGACACTCCTAGGTGACCCCATCAAAATGTTTTATGTTTGTTTAATCATCAGAAGACAATATGCATATCATGTAGATGCAACTACCCTACATTATATTTTTTGTTTTAGCAGCATATCCATTACATGTACACTTTTTATATGTATTACAGATGACTCATAGAATTCATGCTTTGGTGTAAAAGGTATAATATTAAGCATATTACATACCACTTTAGAAAGGTGAAAGAGACCTGTGACCAGCTAAGCTGACTGCAAGTCACACAACCCCAGCAATGTGCCTTTTTTGAGATATCATCCGCAGGTGACACCTCTGGGTGATGTAGCTGCCTTTGAGTCCCCCATGATCCTGTAAGTAACCCCAGAAGACTCAGTAGTCCACCGAGCCATAGAATCTTTCTTTGGTCTTTAGATACTGCTCTAATTAGGAGAAATAAAACATATTCATGTCTTCCCTAAAGAAGTCAACACAACTCAAAGGTAAAAATGTCCTTCTTGGTACACATATGCTTGGGAATTCAGGGAGAGAAATGCTGTTCTTCTGTTAACTATT
>PVHP010054442.1:0-10459 GCA_004024765.1 Zapus hudsonius | reverse complement strand
TTTTTTTTTTTCCAGCTCTGGATGGTTCCTTTCACTCTCCTTTGAAGAATCCTTTCTATGTCTTATTTCCACACCCCCGTTTATCCCCAAGAACACCTTTAACTAAAGTATAGGAAATATTAAATGTGTATGCTAATGAAATACTGTGGTGTGAGCATCCATGTTGTAGTTACCTTCATATTGCTGGGACAAAACACCTGACCAAAAGTAACTGATGGGAGTAAAGGTTTTACTTTGGCTTACAGTCTTGAGTGGAAGTTTCATAATAGCAGGGAAAGCATGGCATGATCAGAGGCTGGACAAGACTCTGTCACAGCAGGGAAAGTGGTAGCAGGAGAATGGGCTGAGCTCTGGCAAGGGGGAACTGGCTATCATGTCCCCAAACCTGACTCCAGCAATACACCCCTGGAAGGCTCCACCTCCCATATTGCTACCAGCTGGGGACCAGTCATTCAGAACACATGACTTTATAGGTGATATCTGATTTAAACCAGCACAATCCATTACCCATAACTCAGGGACAGGAGTACAGCATCCCATTCTACTCAGGCTCACAGAGTAACATTTTTGGATGATGCTTCCTCCACCTTACAGTCCAGGTGTTATTTTGGGGGATGGAGTATGGGGAGTTTGTCTTGTTTTGTTTGGGATAGGGTTTCATAACCCAGACTGGCCTCATACTTGATATATAGCTGAGGATGAGCTTGAACTCTTTTTTTTAAAATTTTGTTTATTTGCTTGCTTTTTTGTTTTGTTTTGTTTTTCTAGGTAGGGTCTCACTGGAGCTCAGGCTGACCTGGAATTCACTATGTAGTCTCAGGGTGGCCTCGAACTCATGGTCATCCTCCTACCTCTGCCTCCTGAGTGCTGGGATTAAAGGTGTGCGCCACCACGCCCGGCGAGTTTGAACTCTTGGTCTTGCTGCTTCTACCTCCCAAGTGCTGGGGTTACAGATGTGTGCCACTGGACCTGGCTCATAGCACAGTTTTTCTACATTCCCATTAGAGTTTTCTTCTCATCTGTAGGTCTTTAATCTACTTACATTGGATGTCCACTTGTCTTAGCACCATTGATTTTCCCATTGTCTGAGATGCCCATTCTCTTACTTGCCACACATGTTTTCCCAAGGACTTGCTCACTGTTTTCTGGGTTTTCCTGACCATCCCAGGCATGGCATCCTTGTGATGGCAGACTGCAGGGCTCAGCCTCTTCTTAGGACAGAAATACTGTGACTTCTCTCTTGATATGTGCAGTGTCACAATGGCTGAACACAGCAGAGTGTCTGTGGGTGAATCTGTGTTCCTTCCACATCCTGTCCCTTGATGCATCTGTACTTAGTCTCTAGGTCTAGAAAAATCAGAGGTGTGGGCTTCTACATTTCATCTAGTTCAGCATACATCAGGGGCCCACAACCAATCCTTTGTTATCTGCCACATCTGTGATAGAATGCATAGCTATATTTGATGTCTTACTAGGGAGTTTAAAAAAATATTCAGGAGAGCCGGGCGTGGTGGCGCACGCCTTTAATCCCAGCACTTGGGAGGTAGAGGTAGGAGGATTGCCATGAGTTCAAGGCCACCCTGAGACTACATGGTGAATTCCAGGTCAGCCTGGGCTAGAGTTAGACCCTACCTCGAAAAACAAAAGAAAAAAATATTCAGGGAGCTGGAGATAATCGGCAGATAAGGCACTTGCCTACAAAGCCTAATGATCCAGGTTAGATTTCCCAGTACCCATGTTAAGGTACATGCATCTGGAGTTCATTTGCATCTACTGGAGGTTATGATGCGCCCATTCTGTCTGTCTCTCCTCTCTCTCTCTCTCTCTCTCTCTCTCTCTCTCTCTCTCTCTCTCTGCTTGCATCTAAATAAATAAAAACATTTAAAAAATATTTAGAGTGCCAGACATGGTGAAACACACCTGTAACTCCAAAACCCAGGAGGTAGAGACAGAAGAATCAGGAGTTCAAGGCCAACCTAGACTATAAGGTCGAGGCCAGCCTGAGAGATATGATAACCGTGTCTCAGAAAACCAAAAACATGGCTGGGGAGATTGCTCAGTGAGTAAGGGTGCTTGTTGTACAAGCATGAGGATTCCAGTTTTCATTCTTATATCCACGTATAAAGCCAAGTGTAGCTATGAGTACACCTGTAACCCAGTGCTGGAATAGGCAAAGATAAAAACCACTGACTGGAGCTCCTTGGTCAGCCAGTCTAATGGAAAAAAGTGAAAGACCCTATCTGAAGGAAATTAGATGAAAGAGTTGATAGAGAAGGAAACCCAACGTCCTTTGGCTTCCACACTGTTGTACATGGGACATTCACAGCATACACATGTTCATAGAACACACACAACAAAAACAAAACAAGCAGTTTTATTTGGGTTGGCATCTAGAACTCAGTGGAGTTACTTGTAACTCAGTAATACTTTTTCATATCATTTATTTATAGAAAGACTTCTAGGTAGGTTTTTCTTGTTACAACAAAGAATCTGACAGAAAGCAGCTGATGGGAGGAATGGGTTTATTTTGGCTTACAAGCTTGAGGGGAAACAATAGCATGAGTAGAAGATAGACATCATCTCCACCACAGCACTGCAAACAGCGGCAGGAAGGTGTGCCAAAAATTGGCAAGCCTGCCCCCAGTAACACAGCTCCAACAAGGTTCTAATAATACCCAGATTGCCATACCCAGATTGGGGATCAAACATTCAGAACATACATTTGTGAGGGATCACACCACCACAATCTGCCCCGGGTACCCATAAACTAATAATCATATAATGTAAAATACATTGCATTCAGTCCAACTTTAAAAATCCCTACAATTTTTATCCATCCCAATGACACTCAACCATTTCCATAATATGAGCCATAATAATAATAATAAAACACCTTAATGACACAGAACAAATTCACACTGCAAAAGATAGCATTGGGTATAGCAAAGACAGAGTGAAACAATACCATTTTTAAACCAGAGCAAGCATCAAACTCTTAACTCCAAATCGAACAACTTCTAACCAGTGAAGTGACAAGTCTCTGGAGTTCCAGTTCTACCCTTCTAGCTCAGCTACTCACAGTCACAGAAAACTTCATCCATTGCTGGCAGCTCTCCTTGGCAGCCATCCCATAGTCCTGGCATTTCACTGGGTCTCCATTGCAACCCACAGTTCATCCTCATGGCTTCATTGAGCCCTCTACACAGGCAATCCAACAGGCCTGCTTCACACTGCCCATGGCCATTTCCAAAAAACAAAACATGTTGCAAATCCAATGACCCTCTTCTTCCTGCATGTGTTACACTCCATAGTTCCAGGTGGGCCACCAGTTTGTTAATCCAGGGGGAATAAAGCCAACTTTGAAGAGCAGGACACTCCTTCAACATTCAGGCCCCTTACTTTCAAAAGAGTCTGTATTCTTCCTAATGTCTCAATGCAGATTCACCAGGCCCAATCTCAAGGTTGTAATTTCTCAAACAATTGCAGCTGAACAATAGGCAGCAGTTTTTGCCCAGAGATTTCCTTCCATTCTGTGCCATCTCCATCTGCTCACACCGGTTCATTTCTACACAGTACATCCCTACACAAGATCTCGGGACACTCAGGCAGAATGCAGCAAGCATATCACACAAACTGCCTCCAGACCAGTCCTAACAAAGTTCTTTCTCACCCTTGTAATCCAAACCTCACAGTTCATAGTTGTGACTGCAGTCAGGTCTTTCAATTCTGACCAGAATAGTCCATCAAGCTCTACTTACATCACTGCAAGGCATCTCTTAGGCTGAAGTTTTGTATCCTTACACATTCCTTCTGCCAATCAGTTCCAAAAGGCCAAAGCCACAAAAATCGGGGTTCTATCAGCAATGACTGATCCCACTCTCTGGTACCAAGGGGAAGCTGGGATGACCATAAGCCCACCCCCAGCAACACACCTCCAACAAGATTCTAATTCCAAACTGCCATCAGCTGGGGATCAAGCATTCAGAACACATACGTTTGTATGGGACACCTGGATCAGACCAACACAGTGAGCTTGGTGACATTTTTATTATTTTTTAAAAATTGCTTTATTTGTAAATTGAGAGATGGAAAGATAGAATGATATGAGAGAGATAATGGGCATTCCAGGGCCTCTTTCCCACTGCAAACAAACTTCAGATGCATGTACCACTTGGTGCATATGGCTTTATGTGGGTACTTGGGAAGTGAACCTGGGCCATCAAGCTTTGCAAGCAAGTACCTTTAACCACTGAGCAATCTCCCCAGCCCTATTTACTTTTTAAAATATTTATTTGGAAGCAGAAAGAATGAGAATGCGAGAGAGAGAGAGAGAGAGAGAGAGAGAGAGAGAGAGAGAGAGAGAGAGAGAGAGAATGAAAATAAATGAATGGAAGTGGGTACACCAGGGCCTCTTGCTACTGCAGATGAACTTTCCAGATGCATGCACCATATCTGGCTTTCCATGGGTACTGAGGAATTGAGCTCAGGTCATCAGGCTTTGCAAACAAGTGCGTTTAACCACTGAGTCATCTCTCCAGCTCTTATTTATGGAGCATGCATCTTTTTTCTCTGTCTTTTTGTATAGTTGGTTGTATTGTAAATGTCAGTTACTGCTAGGTTAAAATGAAAAATGAAGGCAGAGGTTATATATTGAGATTGAATGTACTCGATTATACCTTATTAATAAAGTCAACCTGTCATCACTAGAATTACAGTAATAATGAGAAGTAGATTATTTAGATATTCACTGACTTTAAGTTAAAAATTGGAAAAATATTTCCATTATATATGATAAAATTCTGATCACCTTCTGAAGATTTCTTTTGATGTGTACTTTATAAAATCAAATCGATATCTTCCATGTAGCAGTTAATAAAGTTCTTGGTTTTTAAATGCTTTTTTACTCATGGTGGAAAAACTACAGAAAGACTGTAGAATAGACTTTGTGGGGATGGTGCTGGAGCTCATGTGGCACACTGCAGAGACAGTAACATAGCTGTGGTCTCATCTCCCAGAGAGCTTTGTGCACAGATGGTCATTCCAACCTGGCACGGGAGAAGGTTGCATGGGGTTGGTGCCCACCATTCTGCAGAAGCCCCCAAAGAGCTGTCATAAGCAGCTTCTGGGCTTGGTTTGAGCTTGCTTTAGGGCACAGTTCAAAGCACAGGCTAAAGGCAGGCTGTGCACTAGCTACTGCCTGTCCTGTCCCATTGCCCTTACCATTCCTTAATTTATAAAAGAAGGAGGCTAGCAGTCTTGCAAGCCTTGGCAGACAGCTGGCATACCATATAGTCCTACTTTTAGGGCACACTGACAGACACACATACAGAGATGTGGTACTGCCCTGGTAGTTCCTCTAAGTAGAAATGGAATTTTGGAGCTCTTGGGGGTAGGGGCTCGACAGAGTGGAAGAACGCTCACTTTACGACAGGAAACAACTCCCAAATTCCCAAGGCCTTTTGAGCAACTTCTCCTGTGCCTTAAAAATGTCAAGCGTTTCATGTCTGTTAGGGCTCTCTGACAACTGGGTAAGGTGACTGGTGACTTTGCACCAAGCATATAAGGTGTCCAGGTAGTGCTGGACACAGTCAGTGCTCAAAAGTTGGCTGCAGCTGGTATTGTTTTCACTTAGGGTATTTGTTGGAGTGATGACTGAAGAGGTGACTCATACATCTAAGCCCGCATTTCCTCTGCAGTCCTCTTTCTTTTCCTGTTTTCAGCTCCCTCCCTATCGTCTGGAGGATCCAGTGATAACAAAGGATATCTATGAGGTTGCTGTCTCCCTGATTCAGATGTTTGATGACCTGGACATGAAGGAGAATGGGTAAGAGTCATGTGACTTGAGTAACTCGTCACTCTGTTGAGAGTGCTTAGTGTTTTTATAGTACTAAGCTGACAGCCACAGACACTGGTCTAGTTTGGCTTATGGGAGACAGGGTCTAGCTGTTCTCATACCAGTGATCTCCCTGCTGCCCAGTCCAGCTGTACATACCTTTTCAGTGGTCACTGTATTTAGCATTTTGAAAATGTTTTACTGGAAATTTATGCTCAAAGAGCCAAAGCCATGCTGAGGGCAGTTTTGACCAGGCAGTTTTCTGTAAGCAGAATGCGGCATGGCTTTTCCAGACAAGTAGGCTTCATGTGGCTTTCTTTGCCTCTGTCTCCATTTGTTTCAAAGATGCATTCTTCACAGACTCACTGAAATCCAGACATGCATTTTAACTCGCTTATTAAAAACTTGAGATAGGTTTTTCCTTTAAGACAGGTTTAGATTCCTTTTTATTGCTTTTTTTAGTTGTTGTTGTTGTTGTTTTTCTGAGGTAGGGTCTCACTATACCCCAGGCTTACCTGGAATTCACTCTGTAGTCCCAGGTTGGCCTCAAACTCATGGAGATCCTCCTACCTCTGCCTCCTAAGTGCTGGGATTAAAGATGTGTACCACCATGCCCAGTCAGTTATAGGTTCTAAATTCAAGTTTGAGTCTACAGTTAATAAAGCACTATATTATTGAAGCATATGTGGTTCTAATCTTTGCATCTCATAAATTGAGTTTCTATTTTAGAATATCATCAACAACAATGTAGAGTCTTCCTCCTGATGGTAACCAGAGCTTGATTTCTGGGGTGACTTTCCTCTTACAGGCCTTAGGCACCCCTTAGTTAGTCTTTGGTTATAAAATTTGGATTTTTTTCTTGGATCTCTTTTATTTTTTTCTAAATTATACTCTCCAAAGAATCTGTTGATAATTATTCTTAGTTTTTGCCTAAAAATTCTTTTATTTCAATTTCATTTTTCCTTGTTTACAAAACAGTAGATAAAATGTCATGTCTTTACTGTGTACGATATGATACTTTGGACTGTACAGACATGGACTGACTCAGTTTAGTCAATGGATGCATGTTTTCACTCTTGTTCTCAAAATGCAGACGGTTCTCTTAGGTACAGGTTGAGTTTCTCTTACCTGAAATGCTCGGAACCAGAAATGTTTTGCATTTTGGAGTATTTGCAGGTTGCCCTGGCTGAGAACCTGTAGAGGTAGCAATCTTGTAAGGGAATTATTAGATTTTGGAGCATTGTGAATTTCAGCCTATATAAAATTCTAGGCTGCGGTACACTTCCTATATTTCCTTTTTTCATTTTATTTAGACAATATTATTGAAATATAACATGCATGCAGCAAAATATATCATTTTTAAATTTTATTGGCAATTTCCATTTAATGTTAATGGTATACCATGATCATATTCACCTCCCACCACTCTCTTTTTTTCACCCTCTTAAATCCTCCCTCCACTGAATCCCTTTTAGCTACTGCAAATGAACTCTAGTTGCAGGTGCCATCTTGTGCATCTGACTTTACGTGGATACTGGGAAATTGAACCTGGGTTGTTAGGCTTTACAGGTAAGTGCCTTAACCGATGACCCATCTCTCCATTCCAGGTTTATTTTCTTAAAGTGCTTTATTTTGGATAGCAATTATTTATATCAGAAAAGTCCTTTGCTAATATTTTCTGCCTATAGCCTGTCTTCTCATTTTCTCAAGATTGATAAATTTTTTTGTCTAAAGTGTAAAAGTTGATTGCAGTCAGCTTTCTTCTTTGCTCAGTTGTCCAAAATTTAGCCAGTGGTAGCCTTTCTCATATGACGCCAGTTTGCTTGTCCTGACCGACCCTTTCAGTCTTGGGCACATGTTTGATTCTGCAGTGAGATGCTTCTGGTCATTCACCTGCTCTCTCCTTTCTTCGTTTCCCAGTCTTTGCAGTCTTTTATTCTTCCAGGAAATACCAGGATCTGGGTGTGCATTCTGCTTTGGGTTGTCACTTCTTGTAGATGTTGCCTGTGGAATAGCTGAAATGTTCTGATTTTTAAATGTTCATTTATTTGTGTTTGTGTTTGGTTTGTGTGTGCACAAATGCCGGGGGCTCTTATTGCTGTGAATGGACTTCAGATGCTTGCGCCACTTTTTTTTTAGTTTACAACTTAAGGAAGGAAAACATAGCTCATGCCTAAGATTCTTGGAAATAGGGAAGCCCAGCACTTAAGAGAAGAAAGAAATACAGAGCTCTTGCCCAAGGAGGCCAGAGCAAGGTTGAGGAGACCCTTGTGCTACTTTTTGTATCTGGCTTACTCTGGTGGCTTGAACCCAAGCTGGGCAGGCTTCACAAGTAAGCACTTTAACTGCTGAGCCTTCTTCCCAGCCCTGACCTGCATGTGAGACCTCACAAGTTGAGAGACAGTGGCCAATGGCACAAAGGAGGTGTGGGGATTGGCCACTTATTTTGATAGTATTTACTATTGTGTGGTATCAGCTACTCTTGCGCTGTTGGAAGCCCATGGGGAAATGCCCCCGTGTTGCCTGTCTCACTGGCTCGCTGGGCATACGTGGGTTCTGGGATGAGGTGTGCTTCAAGTGTATGGAGAAGCATATGGTGCCCAAATGGGCCATTTTTTCTCATTGTAGGCTTGAGGGCCAAATTGATTGTGCTCAACACAACTCAGGGACAGCTTCAGAAGGCAACTGATCTCGGTGGAGAGTCCTCTGCATAACTTTTGGCAGATCCCTTGTACCTTTTAGAGACTCAGTTACTTTGGCAGCTGCCCCCTCTCAGCCATGCTTAGCTAGAAGAGCTCCCTTCACTTGGGCATTGGTCCAGGTACCTGTCACTCACTGGAAGATCCTATAGCTTTTGTTACTGACCTTGGGATCTGAGCTCATAATGTGACCTGGTTGTTTCATGTCCCCAAGGACACCTGCATCCCCTCTTCTACACGGCTGCCCTCTGACTTCCCAATGTCCTGCCTCTCCATGCTTGTTTCATTGAAGCCACCCACCAACCTACCGGGAGCTCAGATTCCAGAGCCAGTCCATTCCATTCTGGCCTCTTCAGTGTGTAAAAAATCAGTGGGAATTCATGATGCTAGATAAAAAGCAAAAATGAAAAGCATGTCTAAGAGGGAAGATTCTAGTTATAAATTCCTGCATCAATACCCAGAGGTATATCGAACAAACTCAAGATGCACTTCAAAATCATAGAAAAACAAGAACAGGGACTGGATAGATTATGACTCAGTGGTAAAGCACTTGCCTGCAGAACCTAAGAACTTGAGAGTTCAGTTCCCTAGTAACTGCATAAAGCCAGATGCACACGGTGTCAGGCACATGCATCTGGAGTTTGTTTGCAGTGCCTGGTGCATCCACTCATTCTCTCTCTCTGTCTCTCTCTCTCTCAAGTAAGTAAATAAATATTAATAAGAAAAACAAGAACAAACCAAACCCCAGAATGGTAAATGGTAACATGATAAAGATTAGAGCTGGAATTAATGAACTAGAAATTAAAAACATTCAAAGATCCAAGAAACAAAGTGTTGGTTTTTTGAAAGGATAAACAAAATTGATACCCTTTTACCAAACTAATGGAGAGAGAGAGAGAGAGAGAGAGAGAAGATACACATTAATAACATAAGAGGCAAAAGGAGGGAATATTGCAACAAATACTACTAACATCTAGAGGATTGTTGGAAAATATGTTGAATGCTTCTATCTACTCCAGTGAGTTGGAAAATCAGGAAGAAATGAATAAATTTCTAGACATATATGGCCAATGCCAAAATTGAGTCAAAAAGCTATAAAACACCTCACTAAATCAATAAGAAACAAAATTTAGATAATAATGAAAAGTTTCTCAACTAAGAAAGGCCAAGGACCTGCTAGTCACTGATGGGTTCTGGAGGGACGGTCACTGGTCTTCCAATTATTCCATAAAGTAGAAAGAGAAGAAATGCGTCCCTGATGCCCAAATGATGTCGAAGCACAGAGGCGAGAGGAAACGTCAAGAGCAGGTCATACCTCACACTAGATCCAACGACACAAGTTGATAATTTGTCAGCTTGATAAACAATGTCACACATGAGCAGAACTAAGACAAGCATCCATCCCATAAACTAGGAACAGAACTGAGTGTAAAAGGGACTGTTGTGCAGGGAAGTATAGGAGCACAGGTGCAGATGATTTATGGGAATGGGCTAATGGGATTCCTAATTCAGTTCAGTTAATATATGCAAACATTTAAGGGCTGGAGAGATTGTTCAGTGGTTAGAGATGCTGGTCCTTTAACCTGCTTGTCAAAGGATTCCATTCCTGGTTCCCCATACTCATGTTCAGCCAGACACACAAATTGGAGTTGTTTGCAGTGGTAAGAGGCCCTGGCATACCCATATTCTCTCTCTTTCCAAGTAAATAAAATATTAAGCATTTTTAAATAAAAAGAATTAAGGAGGCCATGTTGTCATGTTATGTTGAATTAGATTAGAGGACAGATGCTATGTTTCTAACACACTAATAAAGTATTAAGACAGTGGTAAAACATGTTCATAAAATTTGTTGTTTTAATAATTTAAGTGTGTATAAACACCTTAGTGACATAAAGTTTATTCAGTGTTTTGTCACTGTTCACAATAA
>PVHP010054441.1:0-10898 GCA_004024765.1 Zapus hudsonius | reverse complement strand
TATATATATATATATATATATATATATATATATATATATATATATATATATATATATATATATATATATATATATATATATATATATAGCTTTATTTTGTTTGATAATAAAAGATATCTCAGAGACTATTTTCTCTATTAACACAAAAAAGAGGAAATGCATCTTTGTTCTCAGCAACTTATATGTTATTTATTTTATAAACCCTATTGTCCGTGAAATTGGTGAAAAATCAACTCATCGGCTTATTCATAGCAAGGTATTTCATAATAAAGCCCAAGAATATTAGAAAATGGGAAATACTATTTAAGGGCCTTGACTTCCACACCAAACACATTGGATCACACTTTTCATTAAATCTCTGTAACACTCCTATGGGTTATTATTGATTTTTTTTTACTTATTTATACATGAAATCAACATTTTTTGAATAGTTAAGCAAACATATAATTGAACCTAAGATATAATAATAAATATAAGAATTTTCCTAATAACAGAGTTGAAAGTCACTCATTTTCTTATTACATCAAAATTCATCAAAGTTCCTACACACTTAGTTAAAACTGGAGAAAGTCTAAAAAATTGCCTTAAAAACTCTTTTTCTGGTTAGTGCTATAAAACATGGTAATTATCACTCAAGAGATAGGACCCATTTGCAGAGTTCTCTCTGTCCTGACAGATTAATGTGATAATTTAAGATCTTACAGAAACCTGAATCCATAGAAATAAATAATCATTACTGATATGTGACAGAATCAAGAGCTTAGCTTGACATTTTATACCAAGCTAGCCAATTTTATTGTTCACTTGACCAATCAAAGCATGCCCATAAAGTGACTTACAAAATATGTCTTATACATAACTAGTTCAGTAGGACGCAAGATATAACTGTTTTTCAGTTTTATGACACACATTATCTTATTGTAACATCTATGAAATGGTGGCCTGTTTTTTAAACAATGACATCTTCTAGTCATTGTGGGTAGAAGGAAATCATAGTGTAGTTTTCATGGCCTGAACATATTCAACTTATTTTCTGTTTAGTGCAATCACTGGCCAATTTCATTGTCAGTAATTAATTAATGGCCATTTAAATTAATAGACAAAAAATGCACCCTGAATGGTATTGTCTTAAAAATCTCTGTAATAACCAATATTGATTGTTAACTTAGTCAAATTGAGAGATGTCTAGGAAATTAGTAAGTTCACATCTGTGTGTGTCTGTGACAGTGTTTCTGGTGACAGTTGGCTGGTTGGACAACAACCTGCCCTGCAACACACTGGGAACCTGGACAGGAAAATGGAAGAAGGAAGTCCCCTAGCACATGCAAGCTCTGTTCTTCTTGATAGGGTGTCTGCCACTGCTGTTACCTACCATGAACGCCATGCTGCAGCCTTTCCCTGTAGCCAGGCAGCTCCCAGGGCTTCAGCCTTAGACCAGTTCTAGGTTACTGGAAGCCTTGTTCCAAGGTTTACCATTTACTGTACTGAGATGTCTCCATAGTGTGCAGACAGCCATTGTAGGACTAGGCATTTATTCAGCCTCCAGTCATGTAAGCATACTAATAAATCCTCTTCAGTACTCAGATTCTAGCTGCTTCCTTCCTCCAGAGAATCCAGACACTGACACTATACACTTTCCTCTGATGCTTTCTGGTTAATATTTTTAAAAGCAAATGAAAATTTGGGATGTGAATGAAAACCTTGAAGCCAGCTCATCATTTTAAGGACAGTCTCTTGATAGCACAGAGAATGACATTGGAGAGAAAACACACAGAGACCAGAACTTTTTCAGAAAAGTTCTTTTTCACATGATTATAAAGTTACTTGATCAATTTGATTAACTTTAAAAAAACGTTTATGTGCATTTAAGAATGACATAACCAAAATTTTGTATCTGAATTAACTGATGTCTGAATGTTCCTTTGATAAAGATTAAATAATTTTAGAGAAAATACACATTTTCTATTACAGTTTAATTTTTTTCATAATGGTATATTGTATTATGATAATCATTCAGTTGGAAGCTTAAATCAGATGAAATACAATACTTTGAACATTCTGATCATAATATAGTGGAAATAATGGGGAAAAATTGAATAAGTGACTCTACTACAGAACTTCTCAGAATAGTGAATAGTTGAAATTATTCATTTTTTTCTGGAAGTTTATACATTTCTGCACAAAAATATTTTTGAGATATATAATTTTATTATCATATTATTCTTGCATTTTCCTATACCTATATTTTGTAGAAAAATACATTTTTGGGGCTGGAGAGATGGCTCAGCGGTTAAGGCATTTGCCTCCAATGCCTAAGGCCCTGAGTTCAATTCCCCAGTACCCACATACGCCAGACCCACAATGTGATGGCTCTGGTCCTCTCTCTCTCTCCCTTTCTCTCTCTCTCTCTCTTCCTTTCTCTCTCTGTATCTCTGCTTGAAAATGAATAAATAAAATATTTAAAAAAAGAAAAATATATTTTTATGTTTTTAAAATATTTTCATTAACAAATTTTCATCACTTTCCATAAACAAAGTCATTGTTAGGTAACAAACAAATTTAATTGCCAAAATGTATATTAACATTCAATTCATAGAATAGTTCTTAAGTTAGTTGAATTACTTTTTCTGGAACTTCTTCTTTTTCTTTCATTTTTTATTTCATTACTTCTCATTTTCTTACTTCTAAGTAGATATAAATCATACCTGCATGTATTTGCATTCATTCCTGCTTCATACATAGTAAAGGTATTTTGCATTAATTTTGTTATAAATTCATATCACTCATAATATAAATGGAAATAAGTGTATGTGAAATTTAACATCAAATCAATAATAGTTGGTTTCATGAGCAAAGAATGTAATATTATTTCATTTTTTAAAAATTCCCATCATTTAGTCTACATTTAGTAAGTATTCTTTACTACAAAACTACTAAAATAACCTAGTTATGCTTTTCTATTATTTGGAACATAATAAAAATAAATATTCAGGAAAACTATGCAAACTGGTAGCCATATCTTCTTAACTCGAGTATTAACTGAGGTTATATTATTGGACATATTGACCTAAACCAAAGAAATTAAAGTACCCATTGTCAACTCTTAACTAAGCTGACAAATGTATTGTAAGTAAATGTTTTGTTTTGTTTCCTATGTGTTCGTATGTGTACAGTAGGTGTGGTGTGTGATGTGATGTGTGGAGAATATTGGGTGTCTTCCTATGTCGCTCATATTTGAGATGGAGGCTTTCATAGCCAGTCTCTGCCCCCTGAAGGACCAGGGTTACAGTGGTGCATGACCATGCCAGCTGTTTACGTTTGTACTAACGAACCAAACCCAAGTGGTTTCAGGCCCTCTGGGACCCTCATGGTTGTGCATCGAGTATTCTTCCCTGCTGAGCCATTAACCTAAACAATACAGGGAGTAATTTTTCCAATAGAAATGCTCTTTTTAATATTTAGATTTTTTTATTTTTTGGTGCATAAAATTCCATATGGACTCAAATATGATTAGGAAAATTTAAACATAATGTTTGCTTGAGAAACATTGCTGAAGTTTGAATCCTACTCAGTCTTTTTATTAGCTATATGAGAAAGGGCAATTCATGTGAACACCAAATTCCTTAGTTTCCTCCTCTAATTAATGACATAAAAACAGCACCTTTTTCTGGATGTTATTGTAATTATGGAGTGAATTAACAAATAAGACACATCATCACTGCATAAGCAAAACAAGTTGTAGATTAAATCTTACTATTTATGTTTCTTTCCACATGAGTGTGAATGTCGCAGAGAGCTGGGTATTTACTTTGTAATCCCATGCACTTCTGCTGTACATCAGGTGAATGGGGCGGGATATCTGCCTTTACTTTGGCCCAGGTGCCTTTTTAGGGAGAAGCAGACCATTCATCACTCTTAAGACTTCTTAGACTCACATGCTGCCAGGCATCATTTACACTCCCAACCTAAGGGTTTTTCTAATCCCACAGCCCTAATAAAAAGAAGCTGAAACACCACAGCTTTCCCAGATTGATGTTTCTCCCACCAACATTTAGACATTGCAGTGATATGGACACGTAAAAATGCCCCACTGAAAGAAAACACAAATTCTGTAATAATCACATTCTTGATTAAGACACACTAACATGGACAGCAGTAGTGAGTTGTTTTGCTTTTACTTTAATAGCTGTTCACCAAAAGCATGTTGATTGCGCTTTGAGGAAACAAATGTAAAATTTTCTCTTTGGCCTCTATTGTCAACCAATTCCTCCCGTGTGTCCTAAGCTACTCCAAATGACTGAGCTGGTAATCATTAGTCACCCCCGAGGACACTGTGCACTGTTACTATGGTACAACTAGTGACAATAATTTCAATAATCATGGGTTTGACTTATCCTTTTTTTGGGAATGGCAGAGTAACATTTTGCTCCTGGGTTTCCCATGATGTATTTATCTTCTAACCCTGACAAAGAACTGATAATAAAACAAAGCAAAGTTTATTTATTGCGTACATAAGATACAGTTTACAGTTCACAAATCAGACCCAACACTGCTCAGAATGAACTTCTCAGCAGTGACTAGTCAGTATCCCATCATGATCTCAGAAGCACAAATGTGTCACCTGCACTATTATGAGGCTAAAATCTACATCTCTGTTCTGTAATCCAAAAAGAATCCCTGCATGCCTCTCCCTTTCTGTGTCTCCCTCTCTCTCACTTTGTAATTTTCTCATGATAACCTTGGCTTACTGTTATACTGCCATGTAACTTAACCCTTCGGGGTCCAAAGAGAGAGCTGGGTAAGTGAAAGGAAAGAACACGTGTATGGTCTCATTTTGGGGGGGGGTGACACTTGATTTATCTGAAGGAAAGGAAGACAGCATCTCAACCTAACTGGAACAGGCAAACAGACTCTGAGGAAAACTGGGAGTGTGTTTTAAAACATATGCAATTTGCAAATGTTGATTTTTAAGCTTCTCATTTTACTTTTATGTTCACTGTTGCAAATAGGTTAATATATCAAGATACTCATCCAAAAATGAAAGAGGCAATTATTAGGAAAAAATCTGAGGAAAAATTCAGTGTTGTAAAAACGTATCATTAGTGCCAGCCTAAAGTGACCAAAGTGAATCAGAATAATAATCACTTGTTTAAGCAGTGACCTGACACAGAACGAAAGCTAAAGTCCAGAAAGTAAAAAAAAAAAAAAAATCCTACAGTATAACCCCAGAATGGAGAAATCAGGTGAGATTCACTGATCCTCCTGTGGTAGAAACTGTTCAGTGCGACAGAGCTGGGATATTGAAGAGCGCCCCTATGAGAGTTCTTCCTTCATCAACTATATTGATATGTGCTTAATCAAACAAGACCACCAAGTGAACAAATGTCAACGTACAAATGTACTGGAAAGATAAACAGAGTATGAGAATATAGATCCCATAGCTGCTCTCCAGTGGTGATGGAGAGACAGTCCATGGTGGGCTTGTCTGAGGAGCTGTCTGTATTTTTAGTCTTTTTAATTTTTTTGAACATTTATTTGTTTATTTGTTTACTCGAGAGGAGAGAGAAAAAGAATCGGTGTCTGGACTTCCCACCACTGGGTGTGAACTCTAGACCATCATGTGTGACTTTGCATCTGGCTTGACATGGGTTCTAGGGAACTGAACCCAGGCCGTCAGCCTTTGTAAGCAAGTGCCTTTAACCGTTGATCCATCTCTCCAGCCTCAATTCAGAAGTTTAACATCATTCTGAGTTCCCATTCTTTTTTAGTGTTATTAATTGTTAATAATTAGAAACACTGTATGAACAAGTCTTGTGTTGGCACCCTCATTTCCCTTTTTGTCCCTGACCCACTGAGAGCCCTCCTCAGTGGGATTTCAGGAACAGCCCATGTGCTGGGAGGTTATGAATTGTATAAGCAGTAGCCAGTTATTTTGCACTGTAGTTGCTGAGGGGGTAATGTTTCTGGATATTCTTTCCCTCATGGCTCTTACAATCTTTCCACCCCCTCTTCTACAAAGTTTCCTTAGCCATGGTGGGTGAGTTTAAAGTCTGCTTTACTTTTGTGCTCTCACGAGTCTCTGGGTTTCTGCTTTGACTAGTTTAGTTATCCTTGGTGTCTGTCTCCGTTGCCCTTTCAGAGGTTGTCTGACTTGCTGTGGAGGTGGCTCTCTTGTTCCTCTCACCCTAGATGATGAGTTAGGGGTGGTTGCCTGGGGTCAACCGTGCCTTTGAAGGTTATGCCTGCCTCTGGTTCTAGTCATGAGCTTGTGCATGGTCACATCCATGTGAATCATAAGCTCCTGTCAACATTCATGAAGTCATTCTGGCTCCCATGCCTTCTCCTGTGCAAACCATAATCTAAAATATAATTTTTATTCTGTAAATGCCTTCTTCTTTAAGGTATTTTATCACAGAATGAGAATAGTTACTGTAAAGTCATTAAGATCAAATTTCATGAACAGTAAAAATAACTAATAATTTAAATGACTTGTCTTTTGGTATGTGATGCTTAATTTAAAATTTTAATGTTGTATCTAATTTTTGAACCCCAATGTAGTTGTAGAAAACCAAAGTCAATATAAAATGAGTAACACTTCAATGCGAAAACTAAAAAGTCTGAAAAAGAAATCAAGAGGACTGTGTTTGCAATAAACACAAAAGTCAACTAATTAAGAACAAATTTAACCAGAGTTAAATTTATTATAGTAAAAATTGTAAAACAATGATTAAAAATTGAGGAAGTCCCAATTAAGTGACATTCAATGTCACTATTCATATTACCCAAGGAAAAGTAGAGTCAAAGTACTCCATACTAAAATGCCTATAGAATTCCTAAAAAAAAAAAAATGTCAGTGTGTTTACAAACTGTAAAATGTATGAATTAGCCAAAACAGAATTGGATGAAGAGAGCCTATAGACAAGAAGACAGTTGTAAAATATTTGTTTCATAAGCAGCTAATAAGAAAAATATATAAGGAACTCAACTCAGTAGCAAGGAGAAAATACAAAAACAATACATCTCCCATTTCCGTAACCCTCACGACCTATCAGTAACTCCTCAGAGTGTAATGGGGACTTCTTGGCCTTCTCCATCATTTATGATGGAACACTGATGGTCTAGTCTTGTGTGGGTCTTATTTCCTTGGATGATATGAATGACCTCATGGTGAGGTCATGAATCTAATTTCCATGTAAGACCAGTGTTCTACAATACTCCTTTCCATTCATATATTTTTTTCACCCCTTCCACATTGTTCCCTCAGTCATGAAGCAGGTAACATATATGTCTTACTTAGCAGTGAGTACTTCAGGGTCACTTATCTTCAGTACTTTGATAAGGTGGTAGGCAATCCTGATTATACTCAGTGGGTCACACTCATACAGAAGGAAATAAAAAGACAGCAAATTAGAAGAGGGACTAGTAGGGAAGGAAGGGTTAATTGGAAGAGAAGGGGAAAGGGGATCAGAGGAAGGCAATGAAGGGGAATGTGATTAAAAAAAAAAAAAACCTTACAGGGCTGGAGAGATGGCCCAGTCCAAGGTGCTTGCCTAAATATTCCCCAGTACCCATGTAAAGCCAGATGCATAGGGTAGCACATGTATACAGAGTTCTTTTACAGCCACTAGAGGTCCTGGTGTACCCATTCTCTCTGTCTCTTCTCTATCTCTCCTTGCCTGCAAATAAATAAATAAATAAATTTGAAAAGCCATAAAATACATCTAAAAAATTGACAATGAAAATATCCAGAGCTATCTCCCCACTTAGCAACAACACACAAGGGAAAAAAAAACTAGCTACCCATTTTACAATCCATAACTCCTGTCAATGGACTGGTCCAGCAAGTCACCAAAAGTTTGGGGACAGGGAGGAGGGAAAAGGGGTACCATCATACGACTTGCTCATGCAATGTAGCTAATAACTGACAATAAATATGGAAAATTGTAACAGACTTTAATACACAGAGATTTCTCCCTCCCCCCCAAAAAAACAAAACCCACATATAGTAGACAACAGATATATGAAATATTGTTGAACATCACTAGTTATTATGGGAACTCATATTAAAACCACAATGAGATATCATCTCACTCCACTTAGGATATAAAGTTATGAAGATTGAAATAATCAATGTTGGTGAGGTGATGGAGACAAGGGAAGGCGTCTGAAGGTTGGTAGCACTGCACATGTTCAAACATTTTGAAGAGCAGTATGGAGTGTCCTTTGATTTCCTTATGCATACACCAAGAGCATACCATGTTTTTCTTATCCAATCATCATGTCAAGTATACTTATATTCATTTCTTTACTAGAACACTGCGTGTGTTGCTGCAGTGAACATGTAAGTGCACATATCTCTTTAGTTTATTGGATATCTATGTATCAACTAGAATGCTGGATTGAACAGTAGTTCTGTTTTAGATTTCTTGGAGGAAGCACCATTAGATTTTTTCATAATGGTTATAGGCTTATCTTAATAGAACATGAATATAGTTATATGCAAAGGTTACTGTTTTAGCTAATACCAGTTTTGTCAAATAACATAAAATGTAGGTGGCTTTAAAAACAATTTTTGTTGGGACTATGGAGATGACTCAGCTTGCAAAGCTTCACAGCAAGGTTTCAGTTTGTCAGCCCCTCATGTAAAGCTGGGTGCAAAGTGGTGTACGGGGACCTCAACTCAAGGAACTCAACAAAGAATGCACCTGTGTCGGTGTATGTTGGGCGCAAAGTGGTACATGGGGACCATGCACCTATGACAGTGTATGTTGGAGCCACAAGAATCTAAAGCTCCAGGGCCAGCCAGCCTCAGATTCATTAGCTTTCTGACAGTTCCTTTTCAGCCACAAGTTACCCTGACTCAAAGAGATGGCATACAGACACCTTGAAGTTGTCCTTTGACCTCCACACACATGTTGTGATATGTGTGTGCATGCAATACACATCCAATAAATAAATAAATGACATATTTATTTTAAAATATAAAAATAAATAAAATGTTTTAAAAATATTTGTGTTAAACATCTTTATCTTAAAAGAACTAGGTATCATTTATTAATTACAAATTAAATATTTTAGACACAAATAATATATCTCCTGAAATAATTGCTGATATTATTTTCATTTTTCCCTAACAATGCATATTTTTCCTGTGACTTGGGTTTAAATATTATTTTTAATTTATAGTTTATCTGATTTAATGTACAAAGAGAAGCTTAACTATTTAAGCTATATTAGTGATATCATGACTAACATGTTTCAGGTCAATATTTAATTGAAGAAAAAATATCTTTAAGATTCAGTATAACATATTTAAAAATATGTTTGAAATACTGGGATTGTTACAATTATGCCCCCTTCATTGTTTAATGGAAGCAAAATAAAAATGCAATTTTAAAATGAATATATGGACTGTACTTACAGTTAAGAGTTTTAAAGGAAACTTCTTGGATTTCAGGCTTTCCCCATTAGCAGGAGAAAATATTAATTGTCCAAAGAGAGGCTTTACAAGGTTGCATATATATTTCCCAAGGTATTCAAGAAAGGAGCTTCAGTAATATTGATAATAAATTATGTATTTTAAATATACACATCCAGGACTGGAGAGATGGCTCAGTGGTTGTATGTGCTTGCTTGTAGGGCCTGATGGGCAGGGTTCAATTCTTCAGTACCCACGTGACGCCAGATGCATATAGTGGCACATGCATCTGGAGTTTGCAGTGGCAGCAGGACCTAGTGTGACCATTCTCATTCACTCTCTCTCTTTTCTGTTTACAAATAAGCAATTGAAATAAAAAAGCACATTGAACAAAAACAATAGGAGGATCTCCTGCCACCACCCCAGTATGCCTTGTGTGTGCAGACATGACGTGTAGGGAGGGTTTCTCTTATACAAAATTGACATTCACTGGGTCATTTCATCTGGCAGAAAACTGGAGGCGAAACAGTGCATGTGAAGTTTGAACAGTGTAACTAGGGGTGAGTTTATGAGTGAGGTGATGAGGAAGGCAAGGTAGCCAGCAACAGAGGAAAGCATTCTACAAGAATGACGCATGACCAGGGGCCCTGAGCTTCGTTTCATGCTCTGTCACAGCACCGCTGCTCCATGATCCCAGCACACAAGTGGTAGAGGCAGGAGGAACATGAATGCAAAGTTAAACTGGGCTATTTAGTAAGAAAACTGCTCAAAACTGAGAAAACAAAATTGGAAGATTAAATAGAATACCCAGCTCTCCTCTGTGAGGTCTACCCAACTACCTTCTCTAAAATAGCTCACTTGGTCCAGTCCATTTATGAATTCCCATCATTTATAAATTTCATCAGCTACTATAATAATCACACATGCAATTTAATCAGCATATTTACTGTCTGTCTTCCTTCTGGAAGATACACTCCACGAAGACAGGTTGTATGCACATTTATATCTCCAGGACCCAGTAATTCTGTTGGGCATATGAGACATGGAACAAACAAGCATTGAACATAGGAATGAATGGGTTAAAATTTTCACGTCACTCAACTACTCATAGGAAATTTTTATTTTTATTTCCTCTAGCCTTTAGTGAATCAGATTTTAAATAATTAAATATTAATCCATAAGCAAAGAAATATTCTTCGTTTAGCTAAATTTAAAAGGTCTGGGTTTGATTTTTTAGTGGAATAAAAACAGAATAAATTCTATTGTTATCTTTCATACTTCATTTCCCCTTCCTTCCTTTCTTCCTCTCTGAAATGTTAAAAAAATTCTTTCATCAATTTAAACTGAAAAATTTTCAGTGTGAATTAGCATGGGTTTTTAATAATTGAAAAAAGCCTTAAAAGTTAAAAAGAGGGCTTTCTTTCATTTCTGGAGATAACTACTACTTTACAGCAGCTCTTCTTTCCTTTCTCTTCTTAAG
>PVHP010054440.1:0-10450 GCA_004024765.1 Zapus hudsonius | reverse complement strand
GTTAGGATGATCACTGTGAGTTCAAGGCCAGCCTGAGACTACATAGTGTATTCCAGGTCAGCAAGGGCTACAGCAAGACCTTATCTCAAAACAAACAGGGTCGGAGAGATGGTTTAGCAGTTAAGGTATCTGCCTGCTAAGCAATAGGACCCGAGTTCAATTCCACAGTAACCCATGTAAAACCAGATGCACAAGGTGGTGCATGTGTCTGGAGGTCCGTTTGAAGTGGCTGGAGGCCCTGGTGTGCCCTCTCTCATTCTCTCTCAAATGAATAAATAAATAACAATTTATTTATTTAAATAAATAAATATTTTTTAAAAAGCAACAAAAATACCTGACCTTAGTTGCCCACCAGAATGAGATGAGAAGACCCTATCTCTGTAGACCCCATGTGCTTGGGCTGCAGGTCCCTGAGAAATCAAGCTGTAGCTGAGCTGGAAACCTCCTCCCTGTTAACCAGCTGACAGAAAGCTGGAAACAGCTATGGCTGGTATGGGAGAGAGAAGTCATCAACGGTGGTGAACAGCAGTGGACCTTGCAAGCCTTAAAACTGTCTAGCCAGACCAACTGGTGCAATAGTGTAGTGTCTGTTATGGGGGAAACCAACAACTCTCTAATTGGACTGGAGGCCCCCTTCACTGGAGGGACCTGGTACTGAAGACCTAGTCTATAGCAGGGGATGTAATGGAGTAATGCCTGCTGTTGTCTGGCTAAATGCATAATTTATGTCCACCAAAATGCCCTGGAAGCACTTTTTTAATGTATTATCCATAAATTTATTCATATATGAGTGCTACTCTCACTTTGATTAGAGAAATTTCTCTTTTCAGATGGCAGTGACCACTGGGATAACTCAAAAGTCATCATAGTGCTGAGAAGAAATGACAGTGGAGTGTTCAGCACTGGGACATCTCTATCACACCTTCCAAGGCTCAGGGTCCATTTCGGAAGAGGTGGTGGAAAGAATGTAAGAGCCAAAGGAAGGGTAGGACTGCTTACAATTCAATCTGCCAGACACAAGATGACCTTGATATCCATGACCTCGCAGTGCTTGTCACTAGCTACACAAGACTTTCATAATAGAAGGAAAAGATGATAACATCAAAATAAAAGAATAATTGAGAGGGAGAGGGGATATCATGGAGGGTGGATTTGAGAGGGGGACCGTGGGAGTGAGTAGGGAATTATCATGGCTTATTGTCTATAATTATGGAAGCTGTCAGTGGAAACATTTAAGAAAAAATACCTGAGGTTATGAGGAACATCTATAGTCAAACCCCCATAGTACCTTATCCCCCAGAACATACACATACCCTGTTGTGCCAGCCCCCCCACCCCCCACACACACACAGAGACACTTTTTTCAAAGTAGGATCTCACTAGAGCCCAAGCTAATCAGAAATTCACTCTCTAGTTCCAGGCTGACCTCAAACTCGCAGCCATCCTCCTGCCTCTGCCTCCGAGTGCTTAGATCAAAGGCCTGCACCGCCATCATTTAAGGCACTTTAATCACATCCTTTGGGGATGGAGTGTAGCTTAGTGGTTGAGTGCTCGCTCACACAAGGCCCTGGGTTTGATTCCTAGTACCCAGGTGAATAGATCCATCCTTCTATTGAGTTCCCATAACAACCTGTGAAGAGGGGATTCTCATGTTAAGAGGTTTAGGAAACTTCTACTTGAATCACCTCCAGACTTGGTGTTTAAGCAAGGGCTATTGGACTCTACGACTCAAGTTCATGTACACTCAGGCAGAAATTGTGCTCTTCGCCACTACTGGGGATTGAACCTCCCACATGTTGGGTAAACACTCCAAGGCCTCCTCTGTGTGCGTGCATGGGTGTGCACAAGCCACAGAGTTCGTTCTAAGGGCAGAGGACAACCTGGGGGTGTCAGCCCATGCCATTTACCTTGTTTGAGGCAGAGTCTGCCTTCTTTGCCACTGAGCACTCCAGGAGAGTTGGTTCTCCTGACTCTGTCTCCAACTGCCAAGGCCCACTGGGATTCCCAAAGCCTGTGCTGCTGACATGTGTGGTTTCTGGGGCTCTGAACCAGTTGGCAGGCTTTCACAGCAAGTGCTTTTAACCATTGAGCCATCTCCCCAGCCCTTGAAAGCAGAACCGGGGTGGGGGGGTGGGTGAGAAACTGCCCAGTGGTTAAAGCGCTTTGTGGAAAGCCTAAGGATCTGGGTCTGATTCCCCAGTACCCACATAAAGCCAGCTGCACAAGGTGGCACAGGCATCTGGACTTTGTTTGCAGTGGCTAGAGGCCCAGTGTTCTCTCTCTCTCCCTCTCTCTAATAAAATAAATAAATCTTAAAAAATAAATAAATAAAAGAACCTGGGACTTCACCACCAAGTAGAGATGACAGAATTTGACATCACGTTACAAGTGTTGCTGAGAGCTGTGAAAATCATTTTTGTTCATAGCTATTTCAAAATGGCAATAGTTAATAGATCTACTGCCACATCTCAGATAATGCATTAATTAAAAAGCATTATAGCCAGGCATGGTGGTGCACACCTAAAATCCCAGCCAGCATTCAAGAGATTGAGGCAGGAGGATTAAGAGTTCAATGCCACCAGCCTGTGCTATCATTGCCAAGTTCAAGGATGGCTTCGTTTAACAACTAGATAGCATATTTTCTGAAACTGTAGCCATCTGTGTCTGGGAGCACAGACAGGATAACTGCAGCTCTCTATTGACACAGGAGCTTGTTTCCTGGGACCGCTTGCCTTCCCGTCCACACTTCTCTTTCCTGGGGCCTTTGTGATAACAGTGGTAGACTTTACATATGTATGTTAAATTCTTAATCCAGCAAGCTGTGGTGCAGAACACCTTCAATCCCAGGCTAAGGTAGGAGGATTGCCATGAGTTCAGGGCCAACCTAGGGCTAGAGAGAAAGCTCCAGGTCAGCCTGGGCTAAAGTGAGACTCCCTTGAAATAAAAATCCTTTCTCTATTCCAGTTATATCATAAGTACTTAACAGGACCTATCTAACTTAAGCCATCAGCCGCATGAATTGAGCTGTTTCAATGGGATGGGGGCACGTAGTCTGAAGACCAGGAGGTTGCCATAAGAGGGGTTGCTGCTGACACCTAGTGGGTAAATGTTGCTAAGCATCCTGCAATGCACAGGACACACATTGCCTGGTCCAAAATGTCAGCAGTGCTGAAACAGAAAAACCCCTTTTCAAAGATGAAAACCTGCCACCTATAAAGGTGACTCAGTCCAAGGTCGCACAGTTTTCAAGTTTGAGTGAAGCCTACTTCCGATCCCTTACTTTTCCTTGCAGATGTAGGGAGAATAGCTTCAAAAAAGAAAGTACCGGCCTATTATGGTGGTGCACCCCTTTAATCCCACCACTTGGGAAGCAGAGGTAGGAGGATCACCCTGAAACTACAGAGTGAGTGCCAGGTCAGCCTGGGCTAGAGTGAGACCCTACCTCAAAAAAAAAAAATCACTGGGCTGGAGAGATGGCTCAGCGATTAAAGATACTTGCTTACAAAGCCTGATGGCCCAGGTTCAGTTTCCCAGGACTCTTGTAAAGCCAATGCACAAATGGCACATGCACCTGGAGTTCATTTGCAGTGGCAGAAGGTCCTGGCACACCCCTACTCACTCACTCTGTCTGCCTCTCTCTCTCTCTCTCTCTCTCTCTCTCTCTCTCTCTCTCTCTCTCTCTCTCTCTCTCTCTCTCTCTCTCTGACTCTTTCAAATGCATAAATAAAAATATTTTTAAAAGGTCGTTGTGGCTGGGACACCAAGGGCAGAGGAAGGAGAATGGAGCCATCCTTCCCAGGGCTTCATATGATCATGCCCCACCTTCCCTATGTGGAATAGGACTTCAGAACAGATATAAACTAAAGTAAGCCAGACTATGAAAGCTGGACAAGTGAGTGAGTGAATGAAAGAAAGAAGGTTCTGGAAAGAAGGTTCCTCTGCTCCCTCATCCCCCTCCCTGAACCCTTCTGCTGACCCAAGATTCCCACATGCCAGGACCCAAAGCATATGTGTGTGTGGACATGTGTGTGCAATGGCGATGATGAGCGAATACCAAATTGTGATTATTGGAGACAGGAGGATAATTACTGGGGCTGGCTGACTGACAGCAGCTCTGGGGTGAGAGAGACTCCATCTCAAAGAAATCAGTGATAAAGACAATCAGTATGCTCCTCTGGCATCTAGACACATGCACACACATCTGCATACACACGTGCATGCACCACACATCACACACATACTCTGCACACATGCAGGAAAAAAGAATGAAACTAAGCTCTGCTCAGAGAAGTCCGAATTGTAGAATGTGGAGGCTTAGAGAACAACCTGCTCAGAAAGCTGGTGAGACAGGAAGCTGGGGAGGCAGCAGGTGGAGAAGGGGAGAAAACGGTGAGCACAGAGAAAGTGGTGGATTGGGCATGAGTGCTGCTTTTACAGTGAGCCCGACAACCTGTGCCAGGGAGATGGCGACAGATACTGAGAGCACTCCAAGCTCATCAAAGCAGAAATCCAAAAGTTGCCAAGAGCTCAACACTAAAGTAGATTAATAACACACCCGCCAAGGCTTAGGGAACATTCTGGAAGGGGGTCCAGGAAGATTGTAAGAGCCACAGAGTGGGAAGGAGTATCCTGAGGCATTATCCCTACACACACACACACACACACACACACACACACACACACACACACACACACACACACGGTGACTGACTGCTGCTCTCATAACCCATAACCCCATGGTGAATACCAATCACCCTCCTGAGGAGGGTCCTCAGTGGAATGGGAGAGGGAGAGAGGAATGGGACCAACACAGGATGTATCCATACAACAAAGTTTCTTTTTTTAAAAAAAACATTTTATATATTCATTTTCTAGCAGAGAGATACAGAGAGAGAGAGAGGAAGAGAGAGAGTACCAGGGCCACACCTTGTGGGTCTGGTTTATGTGGGTCCTGGGGAATTGAACCCCAGGGCCTTAGGCACTGGAGGCAAGTGCCTTAACTGCTGAGCCATCTCTCCAGCCCATAAATCTATTTTTTTTCTTTTTTTCTTTCTTTTTTTTTTTTTTTTTTTTTTTGAGGTAGGGTCTCACTCTAGCTCAGGCTGGAATTCACTGGAGTCTCAGGCTGGCCTCGAACTCACAGCGATTCTCCTACCTCTCTGCCTCCCGAGTGCTGGGATTAAAGGCGTGCACCACCACGCCCCAAAGTTTCTTATTAATAAAAATTAAAAAACAAAACAGTGAGTGCTCAGCCTACACCAGAGGCTATGGAGAAGCCTCACTGCACACACAGGGTTTTTGTGGGTTTTGTTTTTGCTTTTGTTATGGAGAGCTAGGGAATTTCATGCAGCCCAAATCTGCTCTCAAATCCACTATGCAGTGGAGGCTAACCTTGAACACCTTTTTTTCTCCCAACCACTGGGATTACAGTTGCACACCACCAAGCCCAGCTCATGACACACTGTCTTCGTTAACCCTATCAACCACGCCTTCAGGGGTTCCTCTCCCTGCCCCCAGCTCACACTCAGGAACTTTACTAGACCATCAGGTCCAAAATTAGAATCTAAGGGCATACAAGATTCTCTCTCTCTCTCTCTCTCTCTCTCTCTCTCTCTCTCTCTCTCTCTCTCTCTCTCTCTCTGATTCAGGTGTCCCCCCATAAACTTATGTGTTCTAAATGTTTGATCCCCAGCTTATGGTAATTTGGGAATTAGAGCCTCCTGGAGGCAGTGTATTATTGGGGTGGGCTTATGGGTGTTATAGCCAGCTTTCCCTTGCTGGTGTTTGGCACACTCTCCTGCTGCTATTGTCCATCTGATGTTGGCCAGGAGGTGATGGTGATGTCCACCCTCTGCTCATGCCATCATTTTTCCTGCCATCATGGAGTTTCCCCTCGAGTCTGTAAACCAAAATAAACCCTTTCCTCCCCCAAGCTGCTTGGTAGGTGCCTTGTGCCAGCAACGAGAAGCTGGCTGCACCACTTCCTGTCTCTGCTTCCTGAGCTGTGATTGATTATAGGATTATACCACTATATTTACTAAAATCCTTTTTTTGTGTGTGTGTATTGCTGGTGTTACCCCAAGCCTCACTCATGCTAAGTAAGCATTCTACCACTGAGCCACATCCTCGCCCTCAAATCTTTCTTTTCCTCACTGAAGTGTCCAATCAAAGTTCAGATTTCATGACCAGTGACTCAAGGGTTTCTTTTTTTAAAATATTTTATTTATCCATTTTTCAAGCAGAGAGAGAGAGAGAGAGAGAGAGAGAGAGAGAGAGAGAGCACACCAGGGCCACCACCTTGTGGGTCTGGCTTAGGTGGGTCCTGGGGAATTGAACCAGGGGCCTTAGGCAATGGAGGCAAGTGCCTTAACCACTGAGCCATCTCTCCAGCCCTCAAGGGTTTCTTCATCTATGTAGAACTTCTGAAAAAAAAATGTAAGCCTCCTCCCTGCTGGCTAGCTGTCTTGGTACTTGAAAGTGCTCTGCAGACTGTTGGGGAAGAAAAATCATCAGTCTTATCCAGCAGTGGACTCTGCTATACGACTGACCAGCCATACTTGACCCAGAGCTGAACCAAGGAAATAGAAAGACACAGAAAAAAATGTGACCCTTAGGCCTGGTACCAATGTGGGAAGGTAAGAAAAGAAGAATGTTGAATTGGGTGTCAGGGGCGAAAGCCTTTGGGGGCCTTTGGAGGCACACCCTGGCTTAGTCTTGGATGGCACCTGACAGCCTGCCAAGAGGGGCTTGGCTTAATGAGTTTCAGGAGATAATCCTGATTAGGCTATTTGCACATCATGCCCACGGGTTCTCGTCATAGACCAATAAATAGCTCCCTGATTGGCAAGGAGCTCGATATATATATTCTGTAGCATATCTGCAGGAGAGATGAAGAGATATATAAGCAACAGATATGAAGCAATGAGATATATGAGCAATGAGATATGAGCAATGAGGAATGAGGTAACAGGTATGGGGTATGAGCAATGAGATCTGAGAGAGAGCAATAAAGAGAGAATGCGCATTCTTCCACCCATATGTGGTGTATATATATTTGTGTGTGTATGTTTTTATTATAGCCCCCGTGGGCGATGGGCAATGACACTGGGTGTGATCACTCACACCTTTCATCCCAGTACTCGGAGGCTGAAAGTTCAAGGCCAGCCTGGGACTACAGAGGGAGTTTCAGGTCAGCCTGGGCTAGAGCAAGACTCTGCCTCTAAGGAAAGATCAGTTCTGCACAGAAGGACCAGAGACTATGCCACTGGGTTCCCCTAGCCACAGTGCAGAGGAATCGTGATAGGGCTGGGAATCCACCAGGGCTTAATAATACCGACGCAATAAGAGATTCTGCACTGGAACAAGAAAGGACAGTTGTGCTGGAAGGAAAGAGGGCCGTAGAAACAGCTGCTTCCACATCTGCTGGAAGCCTTGAAGTGAGTTTGAGGGAAAACCCAAGAGGCCACTTCTGGGTGCCAAAGGAGGCTCATTGGGGAACAGTGTTAGTTACCCTAAGAGTTTACTAGGAGAGCCTGCATCTCTCCTGAGCCCTCTCATCTTAAGTTGCTTTGTGCACCTCAGAACTCCGCAGTCACCATTAACAACAAGGCCCCCACTAGATGCTGGCACAATGTTCTTGAACTCAACTTCCACACTGTCAGTTAAATAGACCTGTATTCATGATCCCCCCCACCAATCTGTAGTATTTCATTATAGCAACAGAAGGCAAACTGGGGTACCAAATATAACAGTGTGCAAAAAAAAGGAAAGGGAAAAAAAGGTAGTGATCAAGGTCATGTACTTGGGGGGGGGTGTAGATGTGTGGTATGTGTGTAATTACAGCATTTGCACACGTGTGTGCCCCATGAACATATGTGGGGACACCAGAAGAGAACGTTAGGCATGTGTCTCTGTGGCTCTTCCATGTTGTCTCCTTGTTTCTCTCTGAACCAGAGTTTCAGTTTTCAGTCACACTGACAGACCAGTAAAGCCTCAGGGATTCACCTGTCTCCACCCCTCTCCCCCACAGGAATGGGACTGTAGGTGGCCATCTCTGTGGGTGCTGGGGATCAAACCCGGTCCCTCTCAAGCCCTCTTAGGTCTATAAGGCCAGTGCTCCTACCTGCTGAGCTATCTCCCCAGCCCCAAGATAATGTTTTAATGCAATAATTTCAAATATCTACTAGAATGAATGCAAAAACAATCTGTAATGAGCAAAATCAGTATTACTGATGTTCCCCTTTGCCTCCGGCTTCAGTATGGCTTGGCTCAGCAAGGTCACTGATCCTGTTGATTAAAAGTTTTGCTATTTTGCAAGCATAGATTTTTGTGTGTGTTATTTTCTTTTTAATATTTCATTGGACATTATTTGATTGCTGGGGAGCTCTGTGAGTGTGGCCCCTTAGATTTTGCCCCTGAGCTAAGATCTTTACTCAATTCAACCAATCTCAGCTCTGAGAGGTAGGTCTGGGTAGAGACTCATCCTGGATATAGATGAGAATTAAATGAGCTCACAAGCCAAACGTGGTGGCGCACACCTTTAATCCCAGCACTTGGGAGGCAGAGGTAGGAGGATAGCGATGAATTCAAGGCCACCCAGAGACTACATAGTGAATTCCAGGTCAGCTTGGGCTAGAGTGAAACCCTACCTCAAAAAACAAAAACAAAAACAAAAATAATAATAAATAAATAAATGAGCTCACAGGTGCCCACAGGTGTGTGTGTGTGTGTGTGTGTGTGTGAGAGAGAGAGAGAGAGAGAGAGAGAGAGAGAGAGTGTGTGTCAGGGCCCCTTACCTCCACAAACAAACTCTAGATACATGTGCTACTTTGTGCATCTGGCTTTCCGTGGGTCCTGGGAAATCAAACCTGCACTTTAACCACTGGGCAGTCTCCCCAGTGCCTAGTGTAGCAGATTCTATGGGTACCTGCCTCACCCCCAGGCCTGGCCATTTTAAGGTACACTGCACAACACATTTCCTTCCTGAGGACTTTCTTGGGCACCAAGTGAAATAGATGGGAGGTGCTGAATGCCTCTGGAGCGGCCCTCGACCTATGACCCACAGCACCTAGTGTGTAAGTCTGGGCTCCCTTGTCCCTCAGATGGGATAATATTGAGGTGTATCTTCAAGGCTGATTTTCACAGTGTAACTGACCTGATACTATACTTGTCTGCTGAGTCTTCCAATAATTTTTATTTTTGCCTGATTTTTTTTTACATGGGTGCTGGGGACCAAACTTGGGTCCTCATGGTTGTAAAGCAAGCCTTCTTAGCCACCAAACTCTCCCCAATCCCATAAGGAATCCCACTTAAGGGTTTCCTGGAGAGCTTCCAAAATCATTTTCTCAGGACCAGACACACGTCTGTCCTTCCATTCCTGATCCTCCTCTCTCTGGAAAAAAATATATATATTCTGCTCTCATTGGAAGTCTGAGCATACCCTAACAGGAGACACCCGGCTTCCAGAACTCTCCAGAGAGGGATGTCTGCAGGGGTGATTACCAGCCAGCACAGGGTGGCCTAGATCAGAGATGGGCTCAGCCAAGTTTCTGAAATCTCTGCGCCTTGAGTGCAAAAATAATTGGTTGACCCCTTTCCTGGCCATTAATTCTTTACAGCCAACTTGGAGCCCTTGGGGCTCACACTGATTGTCTGCTGTTACTGCTAGCCTGGTCCTGAATTCAGAACAGGGAGCTTGACTCTCCCCCTTGCCCTCTCCCCATCTCCTCCCAGAGCCCCACAGGGGCCAGAGAAGCCTGTCTGTGCAGATTGGAAGAGACAAGAAACAGCCAGAGGAGCAAAGGGTTAAAGGCCATGGGTTAAAAAAAATCATAGAGGAAAGAGGCTTTACTCATGCTGTCTTTTCAGAAAGAAATTTTTCTTAGCACCCATACCTTTAAGTCGTGAACTCCATGAATACTTTACACCGACCCGACGCGATCGCCTGGCACCAGGGGTCCACACAGGATCAGTGGATTTGGGCTCCAACAGGCCATTCTCTTCCATGTGTCACATGTGTTCTTCTTCCTCCAGAAAACATTTCCTGAACACCTACTGTGTGCCACGCTCTATGCTGGACCCAAAGGAGAAGGGTGAGAAACACGTCTTCCTTCTGAAAGAGAAATGAAACCTTCTTCATCTCGCCCACTCTCTGCTAAATGATTAGCACGTGTGTTTTCATAACATTCACACATTGCCCACTGTCGTGTGATGCTCCTCCCCCCCCCCTCCCCACCGTCCTGGGAAGATGGGTGTCATGGTTTGATACAGGTGTCCCCCACAAACAATTGAATGTGTTCTGATAGATCAATCCTCAGCTGATGGCAGTTTGGGTTTTACAACCTCGATGAAGCTGTGTTGTTGGGGGTGGGCTTATGGGGGTTATAAGCCAGCTTCCCCTTGCCAGTGTTTGGCACACCTTCCTGCCGCTGTTTGCAGTGCTGTGGCAGAG
>PVHP010054439.1:0-10499 GCA_004024765.1 Zapus hudsonius | reverse complement strand
ATGGGCTCGCCCAGGGATGGCTTGGGCAGTGGCCCAAGCTAGTGGTGGGACATGTTTACTGTCTGATTAATAGAGTCCTCAGGACAGTAGGCATCTGAGGCAGCTCCAAGGTTAGGGGTCTGGGGACCTGGAGAAATAGACTTAAGAGGGGGAGATGTGGAGCTTAGACAGGATGTCTGCCCTGCATTTGGCTAAGGGCAGGCCCAGGTGACCCTGGATCCTGATGGGGGACAATGCACATGGTCTGGGAGGAAAGCCAGGCATGACTTCAGTCACTAGGTGATTAACCAAAGGAGGGCTCCTTTCTACACAGTAGATGTCCCCCCTAAGTGTTGCCATAGGCTCCCAAGGGGGCCTTACCATTCCTTCCTCAGTCTATATTCCAGACACTTCTAAACCTGCTTGGGATCCAGTGGATCTCATTCTTGCTGCTGGATTTCTCTGATCTCCCCTGCTCAGGAGGAGCCTCTGGACTAAGGCTTTTTATCAGTGTTCATAGGACAGTTCAAAGACCCTCCCAGGCAGTTGGAACTGACTCCAAGGAAATTAGCAAAAGCTACAATCAAATACTTCTCACTTTGTGGGAGTGGGGAAGATGGCTCCGTGGTTAAAGGCACTTGCTCGTAAAGCCTGCTAGCCAGGACTCAATTCCTAAACCAACCAGATGTAAAAAGTGGCACAAATATCTAGTGTTTGTTTGCAGTGGCCAGAGACCCTGACACTCCCATCCCCCAACATGTACAAATAAATAATTTTTTTTAAAAAAAGAATTTCCCACTTTGTAAGTGAAGACCTGACACCTGGGCCCTGAAAGGCCGTCAGCCAAATCCCTCATTGGGCAAGTCTGGTTACTGGTTCTCTTTCCTAGAAACCTGCCACAACAATGCTGTTCTTTCGAGAACTCTCTGCCACTTCCCAACTCTCCCAGGTCCTTTGGGAAACCTGACATTCCATCTATCACTTTCTCTCTCAGCTTTAATGTCCTTTTCCAGACCATGTCCTGTGTGTGTGTGTGTGGGGGGGTCTTCCCATGACACCCAAAAGGGAATCATCAAATTAGTGTCCATTTTCTCTGAAGGCAGTTACAGACAGAATAGCTTAAAAAATAATAAACATGGATTTATTTTTCTTTCTGCCATGTGAGTTGGCTAAGTTGGATTTACGTGATGGGTCTGCAGTTATCTAACATGATAATTGGGATAACTGTAACAAGATGGAAAATGCTTACTGGTCACACTGGATCTGTGCTGAGTTCTGCAGACACTTTTTTTTTTCACACATGTGGCTGTATGTGCATGGTGGTACAGTTGTACTGCTTGCAATAAACATGGAAAGTGTTGTACAGGAAAAATATTCACAACATTGTTAAATGAAAAAGTTACAAGATAGGATATTTGTGTGTATATATATTGTATATATATATATATATATATATATATATATATATATATACAATGCATGTATATTTATCCAGAGAGAGAGAGAGAGAGAGAGAGAGAGAGAGAGAGACACTACTGATTCACTGTAGTCCATGCTAGACTTGAACTCTGGATCTTCCTGATTATAGGTTTGTACCACCATCCCTGGCAGTATATATTTGAAAAAAACTTTTACAGCCTACCTAAGTATATATGCATGACTGTGTGGTTACACGTGCATATGTCTACAGATCCAGAGAATTGTCTGGAAGGATGCACCTGAATTGTTCATGATAACAATCTTACAATGGGCATCTATGGGGAAATAGGAAACATTCCCTGTATTTCTATATTGCTTGCATTTCTTACCATTAGCACGTATGGCTTATCTGAAGTTTTGAAATCAATGGCTTTTCCTAATAAAAATGCTTCGAGCACAATACCAAATACAAATTGCTTACGTATGGTGGTTACAACTTTGCAGAAACGGGAATGGAGTGAGAGGGAGTGTCCTGTGCGAAGCGGCTGGTGCTCAGAGCGGGGCCCATGGGGGCATTGTCTTGCTTCTTCCAGAAAGCTGGGGAGGGCTGTGATGTGGGCACCCTGCATTCCCGCCAGCACCTCCAGCCCACGTTCCCATCACTTACAAGTGGCAGTGGGTCTCAACTATTCAATTATTTTCAAATAGTTGAGCCCAGGTCTGAATTGAATAAATCACATTGATGCCAATTTCCAGGGAAGTCCTTTCATATTTCATGATTCGCTCCCCACCTTTCCCCCCTGCCTTCCTGGTGCTCCCGTTAATGAACCAGGAGACAGTGAAGGCTGCCTGGACGTCCCCACCGCTCACCCCCACATGCAAGTGCGGGTGCAGAAAGCATCGCAGTTCTGGGGTTTCCTTTCCCTCCTCACCATCCCGGGCATATTGATATGCAGGCAGGAGTCTGCTTTGTTGAAAGCTCGGCCCTGGCTTCTGAGGGAATGCATTATCCAAATCAGTGCACGCGGCGGAGTCTACAGACCTCGCTTGCCGATGAGCTGTCCGGCGGCATAAATGCCCTGGCAGAGAAAGCCGTCCAGGAGGAACCCTCCAGGAGTCAGGAGTCCATCCTCTGGGAAGGCTAGGCAGGACCACCAGGTACCTCTGCCACCATCACAGCCACCAATAGGCCACCAACTCCCAGTGTGGGAACAGCGACTTCCTTCCTCCTTTAACGTTAGGATTTGTTCAAAGAACTGCTTAACAATGACCTTGAAGAACAGAGGAACAGAGGGTTGTTGTTGTTGTTGTTGTTGTTGCTGTGTATGTATGTGTGTGAAATGGTTGTATAAAAAAAAAACTGAGTCTGTTCTGGAATCTGAAGCTCTGGAAGCATAAGGGAATGGGCAGTCCTATTTGCTCTTTAAATGTTAGAGTTTTAATGATTTAGGAACCAAAAAGAATAACTAAGGAACCCAGCAGTCATTATCTCAAATAATGAGACTTTTTAATGCAAAATCAATGTTTGTTATAATGAAAATAGATTCCCAGGCTCCTGCAGGGCCAAATATACAAATCTTTTCTGCTGTTAAATAAAATGTGAAGGCTCATTTTCGCGAGGATGGTGAGCATTTTTATTCAAGAGTAAAAATAAAATGTCAGAATTTATTTACTTTTATTAAGTGTTTATTCTCAATCAGATACTCTAATCGATATCTAATTGGAGGCAAGGAAACGGAAAATAATTTTTATGCCAACTGGAGAGGAAGAAGAAAAGAAGGAAGGAAGGAGGGAAGGAAGGAAGGAAGGAGGGAAGGAAGGAGGGAAGGAATGAAGGAGGGAAGGAAGGAAGGAGGGAGGGAGGGAAGGAAGAAGGAAGGAAGGAGGGAAGGAGGGAAGGAAGGAAGGAAAGAGGGAGGGAAGGAGGGAAGGAAGGAAGGAGGGAGGGAGTGTTCAGGAAAAGAAGGCAGAAGAGAGCCATTTAGTATATTTTCATTTATGATAAGAGCAAATATTCATGAAATGGGCACAGAGCTCTAGGACCCTGTGGAATGCTGTACACATGTGCACCATCAGCCTGAACCATAGCTCTGTGAGGTCAGTACTCTGTAGTCTCAAACAGAAGTTTTGGGAAGATAATTGTCCAGGGTTTTCGTCATATTACTTGAGAGTCAGGATTCAAAGTCAGGTCTGGGGGATCTTCCAGCCCTAGCTATTAATTACTTATTTGTTCACTTGCCCTTTTAGACAATGTATTATTGAGGGCTGAGAGATGGCTCAGCAGTTAAAGGTGCTTGCAAAGCCTGATAGCCTAGGTTTGATTCCCCAGTGCCCACATAAAGCCAGATGCACAAAGTGGCAAATGCATCTGGAATTTGCTTGCAGTGGCAAGAGACCCTGGTGCACTCATTCTCTCTCTTTAAAAAAAATTTTTTTAATATATTTCAAGGTAGGGTCTCCCTCTAGCCAAGGCTGACCTGGAATTCACTATGTAGTCTTAGGCTGGCCTCTGGCTCACAGTTATTCTCCTACCTCTGCCTCCTGAATGCTGGGATTAAAGGCATGTGGCACCATGCCTGGATGAATATTTTTTTAAAAAACATATTTTTCATTTTATTTTATATGTTTTTGGCTCTTTCCATATATATGTGCTTGCATGTGTGCTCATGTGTTTGGGCACACATGCATGTCGAGGTCAGAAATTGGCATCCAGTGTCTTATTCAGTGGATCTCCACCTTATCTTTTATTTTATTTTATTTGAGAGAGATAGAGAAAAAAAGACAGACAAAGAGAGAATGAACAGACCAGGGCCTCCAGCAAACGAACTCCAGACACAGGCACCACCTTGTGCATCTGGCTTTATGTGGGTACTGGGAAATCGAACTCAGGTCCTTCTGCTTTGCAGGCAAACACTTTTAACTGTTAAGCCATCTCTCCAGCCCTCTACTTTATTTATTTATTTTTTTTTTGAGACAGGGTCTCTCACTGAACTGGAGCTCACTGATTTGACTAGACAAGCTAGCTCAGGGGAACCCTTCTGTATCCGCCTCTCCAGTGCTGGGATTATAGACCTGTTCCACCATGCCTGGCTTTTACATGGGGCTGGAGATCAGAATGCCCTGTTTTTGGCTTTTGAAACAAAGTCTTGCTATTTAGTCCAAGCTGGCCTCAAACTTAGTATTCTTCTGCCTCAGTGTCTCAAGTGGTGGGATTACATGCCTGGTCTTTATTTTATTTTTTTTTAATGAGTCATTCTTGAAAAGTGAGTTATTTACCAATCGTCAAAGTCTTACTGGTTTTTTATTTATTTATTTATTTATTTATTTATTTATTTATTTATTTATTTATTTGGTCTCATGTAGCCTGAGCAGATCTTAAACTCATTATGTAGATGACTATGACCTTGAACTCTTCATCCTCTTGCCCCCACCTCCCAGTTGTGGGACAGTATACCTGGCTTAAGTATTTTACTCTTATGAACATCAAAACTATAAACTTAAAATAGTTGTAGAGGATAAAAACATTTTCAAATCTATACTTCTCTGTGTTGGCAGACAGGACAGACAGGCCCCAGTGTATGATAATTTGACTTATGATCTTTTAATTTAAACTATATAATGGTGCAAAAGTAATACACATTGAGTAGAAACCACACTTTGGATTTTGAATTCATATTTTTCCCTGGGCTGAGGGTATGCGGTTCAATCCTTTGTCCTGATGCAGGATTGTGGCGGTGCTGAGCTTCCAGACAGACATGGGATCGCTGGAATAAATGACTTCTGTGTACTGTGCCGTAAATCTATGATGTTCAGTAGGTTACAGGTATTGAATGTGTTGACTTGGGTATTTCAGTAGGTGGGTTTATTGGGACATCACCTCATATTAAGTGAGGAGCATATCTGCATGCAATATAATTCAACTTTCTAAAAAGCGGCTCTAGACTTGTTTGTATTTTTTTTCTTTTTTGGTTTTTCGAGGTAGGGTCTCACTCTAGCCCAGGCTGACCTGGAATTCACTATGTAGTCTCAGGCTGGCCTTAAACTCCCAGCGATCCTCCTACCTCTGCTTCCTGAGTTGAGTGCTGGGACTAAAGAAGTGCACCACCATGCGAGAGAGAGAGAGAGAGAGAGAGAGAGAGAGAGAGAGAGAGAGAGAGAGAGAGAGAGAGAGAGAGAGAGAGGGCATGCCAGGGTCTTCAGCCACTGCTAACAAACTCTAGATGCATTCACCACTCTGTGCATCTGGCTTTACGTAGGTGATGGAGAATTGAACTCGGGTCATTAGGCTTTTCAGGAAAGAGCCTTAATTGCAGTCTCTACAGTCCTAAATTGGTTTTTAAACTCATCGCTCTGTTGGAAAGAATCTATGGTCTGACAAGAAGACCAAACGTTCAAAGTCTGTTACTGAGTGCCTTATGTAAACCCCGCCCCTTCTCTCTGTGATAGACTGGATCTTGTAATGCTCTTTGATTTCAAATGACATCAGTTTAGGGAAGAACCTAAACTAAGCATAAAGTTATCTGCATTATGGTCGGGCTGCCTCTGGAGGAATGGGACTGAGGAGACGACATAGAAGGTGAGGGTCTGGAGGAGTGATCTAGGTTGAACAGCAAACTCTGAGATGCCTGCCTCTAGCCAGGGAGCCCTGTGTTTCTCATACTTTCTGCCACTTTAACCGCTCAGCAACCCAGCAATGGTCATTTCCATGGTTAATATCATCATCCTCATTTAACAGGGAAAGGAATGAAGGCTTAGATTTGCCCATAATTAAGTGATAGAGCCGTGATTGGCACCAAGAAGCCTGAGTCTAAAGCCTTGGCTTTAACCCTGTTATGTCATCAAGCCCCACCTCCAATCCACCTACAACCCAGGGCCCAGAATATTCCAGAACCCTTAATCTAGTCTCTTTGCTTTTATTCTTGCCTGCACCCCCGATTTCTTCTAAACATAACAATATATGTGATTTTTAAAAAATTGACTCTATCGAGATACAATTTACATACAGTACAATTCTCAGATTTTATGCATACAATCCCATGAGTTTTGAAAAACATCAATAGTTAAGTTTATCATCACCATAGTTGGGATACAGAACACTTCCACAAGTGTGTGTGTTTGTTTTGTTTTGTGTTTTTCAAGTTCAGGAACTTTAATGAGTTTTATTTATTGAATGAAAGTGTCAACATTGAGATGGAAAAAAAAAACCCAAGTTGTTTCAATTTTGCCACAGCCCAGGGGGAGTGTCCTTGTACCCACAGGGTCCCACCGTGAGGAGCAGTCTCAGATGCCATCATCTCCAGGGAGGGAAGGCGCTGAGTCTGGAGCAGCGCTGGGAGAGGGAGGGAGGCACAGGTGGGCATCACTTTGACCTTCCATTTCTGGTGGCACGTGGGGCGGTGCTGCTGCACCAGCCACTTGAGGATGCAGTGCCTGTGGACTCCGTGGGAGCACTCACTGCCCACACCAGGGACAGTCGTCGCCAGGCCCCTTCAATCAGTGCCACAGTTATCATCATTGACCACCTGGAGCCCAGTGGCCACTCCGTTCCAGCACTTATCACCTTCATGGCGGTGGACCTGTGGGTCACCGGGGACCCAAGCTTTGGGCTGGACGTGACGTGACTCGGTAGTGAGAAAGTGTGTGTTTTTAATAAACTTGAGATCAGGTCATGTCTCTCTTCTGCTCATCACTTTCAAAGGGTTCCCTCCTCCTGCTAGAGAAAGTAAACTCAGTGTCCAGGGTCATGGGGAAGGAAAGGCTATAGGTTTACTAAACTTACAGATTTTTTTTTCCCATGAGCATAAAAGATGCTACTCGTAGGGTCTCTGCCTATAGGTAAGGCTAGTCCTGGGAGTTAGAAGTGGATAGAAGTGGTGTCCACCCCTCCCAGGTCTGGGCCTGCTCTCTCTCGAGGTCCATCTGTTGTTTCTGTCCTCTCATTTCCTGCTTGATTTGGGGATGTCAGGGAGTGCTCCGAGACCTAGGATCACTTAGAAGAAGAGATAGGCTTAAACAAGGCTGCGAAGTGAGCAGAAGTGCAATTTTAAAAATATTTTTATTTATTTGCAAGGGGAGAGGGAGAAAGAAAGAATATGAGCATATCAGGGCCTCTTGCTATTGCAAACAAACTCCAAATGCATGCGCCACTCTGTGTCGTCTGGCTTTACGTGGATATTGGTAAACTGATCCTGGACCAGCAGGCTTTTCATGCACAAGCGTTTGGTGCTCATTTGCAGCTGCAAGAGGCCCTGGTGCACCCCCCCCCCCACGTAAATAAATAAATACAGATGCACCCACAGTCTTGCAATGCTGAAGGCTTCAGAAGCAGGGCTGTGGCTTCTGACACCTGGATTTCCCCTTGGGAAGACTCTCAGGCTCACTTTTCACAGCAGCAACCTGGAGCTCATGTAGTGCTCCCTCTCTCTGAGGTGCTCCCTCTCCTGATATCTGAATGGCTGGTCCCTTACCTCCTAGATAGCATTGCCCATGTACTTGTCACCTTCTTAGTGAGACTTTCTCAATTGTCCTATTTAAGAAAGAATGCTGCTCCCCTCCTTCTCTGCTTTTCTAGTCTCTAGAAAACTTGAAAGCTGTTGGGTGGACCATATGCTCTGCGCATGTATTTTGCTTCCGTCCTCCTCTCATTAGAATTGAAGCTCCACTACCAGCAGGATCCTTACCATCCGAGGTCACGGTTCCTCTTGTTCCCAGGACAGTGCCAGCACACAGGGGCCCTGCAGTGAGTACCTGCTGAGTGAACACATTAATAAATGGATGGGTGGCCAAGAGGCTCTTGGATGGGGAAACCTTTGGGGTCCTGGGCAGCCAGGTGCCCAGTATTTTAGAGCCTTTGGAAGAGGTCCTTTTCCTGTGTCTGTCCTTGGTGTGAGACACTGTGAGTGGAGGTTGAGGGAGATCTCCTGGCTTTCGTTTGCAGATAGGGATGTGCAGAGTGAAGCCTGGGCCCGGGGAAGCCAAGCTGGGAACTCAGAGGAGAAAAGTCCATTCCTAAAGGAGGCTCTTCTGGATGTGGAATAAGAGGCAAAAAGCTGGGAATTCTAGGTGGCACGTTCCCTTTCCTAGACATAGAGGCTGGGTGAAACTGTGAGGCAAGGGCTGAGGCCACTTGAGTTTGATTCCCCAGCACCCATATAAACCCCTGCGTGTAGCCACACATGCCTGAGGTATGTGTGTGTGTGTGTGTGTGTGTGTGTGTGTGTGTGTGTGTGTGTGGAGGTGGGTGGGAAGGAGTTGGAGACTTGTTGACTGAAAAATAAAAACTGAAAATGGCAGTTCAGGGTTGAGTGAGAGACTCCATCTAAGGAAATCGGTGGGGGACACTGGACACTTTTAGGTTTCTTCATGTGCGTGCATCTACACACACACACACACACACACACACACACACACACACACACACACACACGGCTTTAGGTATCTTTCCATTAGGCTGCAGTTCAAGAATATAGGGGAGGAGAGTCTTAAGAATTATCATTACCCTTTGGCCAATGTAGCACTGGGAGTCTCAGCTTTTCCCCTATGGGGTGGAGGCTGGGTCCTGGCAGGCTTCAGCTTTCAGAATGAGAAACCCATCCCTGAGTCATGAAGTAACTGAGGAATCCTGGCTGACCCACAGAATACAGAGATAGGGTGGCTCTTTTGGGCCTGGACCCTGGCTGCCAGCACAGATGGACTTAACATGATTGATTTTCATGTTGATGGGCAAGCTGCTGTCCACCACATACATCCTAAATCCTAGGCACTGTGCTAAGGGATTGTCCCACCCACTATTCCTTTAACCCCCATGACTGTTGAGCAATGGTGTTACTCTTTGGTGCATAATAGATTCACAATGAATACTTGCAACCTGAATGAAAGTGTGAGGACCTCCCATTGTCCAGACAAGGAGACTGTCACTCAGAAAGGTCAGTGGTGCTGTATCTGAATAAAAAGCCAGGCTGACTGATGCGAAGTTCAAGTTCTTCACAACTGTGCCATATTCCTCTTCACTACAGGGCCTCATGGATACCAAAGGATCCAAGGATTCATGGATAAACCCAGGGGCTTGTGAATGGAGACGGGAAAAGCAACGACATCTTTGTTTTTACCAGCCTCTAACTGTTACAAATGTAGCCAACAGATTATAATAGCATTAGTCATTCCAGGACTTTGACAGCACAGTTGTTACAAATATCTTGGAAGTACAATTTATGCAGGTTGAATGTCTCTAATCTAAAATGTTTGGGACCAGAAATGGTTCAGATTGTAGAGTTGTGGGTTTTTTTTTTAAAATGATTTTTATTTTTGGATTTTTAGATTAGGGATGGTCAACTTGTTCTATGTAGAAGTTGCGGTGACTTTAAGAACGTGGCGTGATCTTGCTACTTAAGACAGCAACAAACAACAATTCTTATACTTCACAGATTTGTTTTTCTTGCATTACAGGGATCGAACCCAGGGTTCTTGTCATTCCAAGCAAGCGCTCTACCACTGAGCTGCCTGGTTTTGGTGGAGCAGTTACTTTCTTGTAGTTGGGACAAAACACCCAACCACAAGCGGCTGATGAAAGGAAAGGATTTATTTTGGTTTACAGTTCCAAGGGGAAGTTTTATCCTGGTGGGAAAGTATGTCAGGAGTTGGAAGCTGCCTCACATTGTCACATATCAGCGGGGAGGTAGTAGAGAGTGTAAACTGGTTAGCTGGATTATAAAATCCCAAGGCCCACCCCCAGTAACACAATCAACAAGGCTCCACCTTCCAAAGGCTCCATCTCCTGGGATCGAGTACGAGGCTTAACCACAAACACATGAGTCTATGGGGAACATTTCACATCCAGGCTGGCTTCCAACTCCCAATCCTCCTGTCTCTACCTCCCAAGTACAGGGATTAAAGGTGTGTGTTAAACCAGGATAACCGTTTTCTATATGCAGACTAGTAGAAAGAAACGAGACGTTATGAATGAGGGGTAAGGGATGGGGGGAGGGGAATGGCATAAGCATGAGGATAAACCATATTAGGTTCAAAACTATAAAATCCTTACGAGCATACTGTAACCTATTGAGAAAGTAGTGAGCGTCGCCTGGCAAGAGGGGCCATGAGTA
>PVHP010054438.1:0-10457 GCA_004024765.1 Zapus hudsonius | reverse complement strand
GGAAGGAAAGAAGGAAGGAAGGAAGGAAGGAAGGAAGGAAGGAAGGAAGAAAGAAAGAAGGAAGGAAGGAAGGAAAGAAGGAAGGAAGGAAGGAAGGAAGGAAGGAAGGAAAGAAGGAAGGAAGGAAGGAAGGCAGCGTCCACAGGACTCCTTCACATCTAGCCTCAGGTCAGAAGACACCGCCATGCAATTGTCCTGCCTTATGTGTCTTATCCAGTGCTGTCCACGATCTCGAAAGAATTCTCTCACCTTAGTGACAGGCCTAAACTGCTTTCCACTTCCAGGATCACCGCTGTCTAATGACGCCTCTGCAAACATGGGCTCCAGAGCTGTCCCTTCTACAGACCTGAGTACTTGGGGTCCGAATGCTCGACTCCCATAGACGTGCGCATCTTCTCCGTGACTCTCACACCCCTTGCAGGCAGACTCTCCCAGCTGCGGCTGCAGGTACAGCCTGGGGTCGGAGTCAGCTCAAGAATCCTACTGACTCAGGCTCAGTCTCAGTGCCTTCAATAATCAGCTTGGCAACTTGGTGCTGGACTCCATCTTCCACTTTCCTGGTTGTGAACTGGTAGCAATGAGGGTCTCCCGAGAAGAGGAATTACACCACGCATGCGAAGGACCTCACACGATGCTTAAGTCATTCGGTCAGTAATGCTGGCTGTTGGCTTTGGGGACCCTCCTGTTGTGTTGCTGTCCACAGACTTTCAGCCACAGCTTTCTAAGACACATAGGTGATTCCACTCCAGGGTTGACCGTACTTGGGATTAAATTTGTGAGAAATAGAGGCCAATATTTTCTGTTACCATATTTTGGTATATTTGGTTCAAAGAATGTCTCTGGAAAAATGGGAGCAAATTACTGTATTTGGAGGCCCTCAAGACAGACCAGCCATATGACAGCTGGCCAGAGGAGCAATTCTCAGATGGTGCTGAGCAGAACAAGACTCCTGGGATCCCGTTCTGATGGATTGATGGCTGGGTGCAGCCCCAAGGGTGTTAGACGTGGGTGAAGAGGCACGAGAACTCCCAGCCGCCCGAGCTGTCCACAGTAGAAGTCTTCAAGGGACGTGACAGGCAGATCCTACCACAGACTGGTTCTCTCTCTCACTGACCTTTCCCAGTTCCCTGTGGTATCTTGGAGGATGGAGGGCAAACCTCCCTCCATTGTGCCTGCTCATTTGACCGTCTCTCCTTATGCAGATGTGCCCATAATCAATAGATACAAAGTCTACTAAAGCTTGGGAGGGAAACTCTTTTTATGGGTTAGGAAACAAGAAGATTCTAGACAATCAGCCTTTTTAGCTTCCACCCTGAAGGTGTTCGGCGAAGACCACTGAATCCCCAAACGAAGTGCTGTGATACCTGCACCACAAAAGAAGGGAGCCCCCTTAGTCACTCCGCAGCCCCAGCCCCCCCACCTGATCTGAACATGGAGCAGCAGGGGGTCTGTCGATGCCCAGTTCTCTTCAGTCTGGAACACACCACAGCCTTCCTCTCTCGGCCCCAACTCTCCGGCCAGCCAGCATCATCCTACTCTCTGTACCAGCGTCAGCCAGTCTCACCCCCTGGTCTCTGGAGAGCCTGCCCTTTGTACCATCTGGCCATTGCATGAAAAGTTTCCAAAGCAGTAAACGTGAATTGTAAAAAGGCATGTGGGTCACACATGTAATCCCAGAATTCAAGAGGCTAAGGAAGGAAAATCACTGAGTTTGAGGCCAGCCTGAACTATGGAGTGAGTTCCAGGTCAACCTATACTAGAGACACAGCCTCGTCCCCAAAAGAAAAAAGAAAAAAATTAATAACAATGAAAAACTCTAAGGACTTGTAAGAAGTTGTAAAGAAAACTAATCAGCAACAAGAATACCCCACACCTTGACTATGTCAAAAACAGAGATTATAACCCATTTTTTAACTTTTCAACAATATTTCGCCTGCTTTTATAATGAGCAAAGTTAAAAATAAAAATGTGAAAAATAATGGTCCAATGTGGCTAAAAGTGAGATCATTTAGTTATTTGAATGGTGCTTAAATTCACTGTAGCTCTATAAAATGCTTTACGAAGTGAAATCTCTGCTTGTTCAGTCGTGAATCAGGTTTTTGCTAAATGTTAAGAAGCCCCATCTGTCAATTTGCAGGTAGCAAAAAAGAGGTTTGTGTTTCTTACCCATGATTTTCATATGTTTTTCTTGTGGCTGAAACGAAATAAAAGGAGGAGGAGGAGAAGGAGGAGGAGGAGGAGGAGGAGGAGGAGGAGGAGGAAAGAAAGAAAGAAGAAAGAAAGGAAGGAAGAAAGAAAGAAGGAAGGAAGGAAGGAAGAAGGAAGGAAGAAAGAAGGAAGGAAGAAGGAAGCACAGAGCCCCTCTGCTATTTTCTCCTTTGCATGAACAGAAGATGGGGTCACATATGGCTGCCCCGGAAGCATAATTGAGGGAAATGGCGACACACCAGACCAGAGTCAAGTCCATAACCCTAATGGTAGTGATATTCTCTAGCGTGGAGCCAGCCATCCGTGGGAGGACCCCGAAAGACACACCAGGGTGTGGGTAGACCTGCCATTTATCAGTGAGTCTCTTCCTTGAGTAGAATTATTGCCCTGCGCAGTTCTTAGCAAGCAAACAAATTTAAATATCACTCTTAGTTAGGGATTTGGTTTCAATATTTGTGAGGATGAACACCAGCCTTGGCACACTAGAAAATATTATTTACTAAAAGCAAAATAGATAAGTCACAGAAAGACAAAGAAAAAGTTGGATAGTTAACAACTGTGAAATTACCAGCATAATAATTAAAAAACGCTGCTTCCCTACGTCTATTATATTACAAACACTTAAAATAAAATGAGAATTCTAATAGCACCGCTATATATGAGATCCAAACATATGCTATCACAGTTGTGATGACTCATTAAGGTGACCACAGAAAACCAACGCAGTCACCAAGAATACATGTGAGATGCAGAAGGAGGGGCAGGAAGGGGAGGAGTGGAGTGGGGTTGTGGAAAGTACTAGAATATAGTAAAAGGGGCTTCTGGGGAAGAATGAAGTTAGTATTGCATTGTGGACTGAAGACCTACTCAACTCTATGAATATGAGGTGAAAAAACACACAGAAAAGGGAATTTGCTTATTACTTGTCTAGAAAGTTCCAAGACACTCTGCTCTGAGCAAGGGGCAGTTTTACATGGAAGAATAGGATGAACTCGTTTCTAGATAAACCTGGTTTTCCTGGGCAGTGGGCCTCAGGCTCTTGGAAGCTGTCTTTCCTAGAGTGGTGGCAGAAAGCTGACCTAAGGTTTGAAGCCCTAAGAGTCCCCCACATTGACTTGTGTCTTCTCTTGGCAGCTTCCGTCTCTGCATTGTGCTGTTGCATATCAGCCACATTCATGAGCATTAACGCCTCTTTCCAATGTTATTTTCAGCCACAGAAAATGTCAGGGAGCCCCTCCTTAGCCTTCTAAATAAGCAGCTCGTGGCTGCTCCCAAATAAATGTGAATAAATAGACTGGAGCTTGAGTCCCTGGGGAGTCGAGCTGTAGATGCCATGAGTTCTAATCCCTGATGCACCAGAAGACTGGTTATGCTGTGGTTTGAGGGTGAAATGTCCTCCACAGCCTCATGTGTCTCAACACTTGATCCGCAGAAGATGACACTGCTTGGGACCGTTGTGGAATCTTTAGAAGGCGCAGCCTTGCTGGAGGCGGTGGGTTACTTGGTGAACACCTTCGAGGTTTTGTAGCTTGGCCCCATATCCTGTTCACTCTCCACTTCCTGAGTGTGACTGACAGGACCAACTGGCTTCCCACTCCTGCCGCCAGGCTTTCCCGGATGATGGACTGAACCTCCTGGAATTGTCGGCCAGAATAAACCCTTCCTTCCTTGACAATGCCTTCTGCGGGCACTTCATCACAGCAGTGAGTAAAATAACAACTACAGGCCATATGTCAGCGATTGTCCTTGGACTCAGAGAAGGGCTTGTGGTTTCCACTGGGCAAGGGTCCTGCACAGGCACGAATGTACACATGCATGAGCACATGCAAGCCACACAGGCCCTCCAACCCGTGTGCAAAAGCCTCCAGAGCAGGAAAAATTGCTAGCTGTGGTATTCCCACCCATGTCACTCAAGAAAATCAAGGTGATTTTCTCCTTGTCATACGCAGGGGGCCCTCAGCTGATACGTCTTCAAAGACAGAGAGGGCCTCCCCAGCACCCATCTGATGGCATTTGTGGCCACCCGCGGATTATACACCAAGTCTTTACAACTGAATGAATTATTATGAGAAACAGTTAGTGTCCGATAATGAAGTTAATGGGAGGTAATATGACAGTCATTAGCTTGACACGACTCTCACTTGTGGAAGCAAGAAGACCAGCTCTCATCAAAGACTGACACGGGGCAGGCAGTCTTCATTTGTCAGGCGTGATTATGGCTTCCTGGACACTGCTTGAGGAGGCGCTCTGAGGGGAAGCTTCTGATTTTCTGCTGGGCATGAGCACTAGTGGTCCGAGGGGAACCCCTGCCCACTCCTACATTCTCCAATTCTCCAGGGCACCTGTGGACAAGCTGTTCCCTCTGCCCGAAATGCTCTCTGTTATTTCTCCTATGATGATCCTTCCATCTCTAACCTAAATGCTGCTTCTCGCACTGAGACTCACTGGTGTTCTAGAAATTCAGCCTCTCCCACCAAAGACATCACTGCTGCTCACCCAGACCTGTCCCGTCACCCCTGAGGTGGTCTTGCGCGGATTAACAAGCATGTGTCTTGTCTCTCTGTGATTCCTCGGAGGGAGGCAGGGGCTGGACCCTCCTTTCCCTGTATCATCAGCACCTTGGAAATTACCACCAGGTTCCCTAAACATGTATATGGTGAAGGAGAAAAGAGAGGAAGATGGACAGATGGAAGGAGAGGGAGAGAAGGTAGAAGAAGCGCATGTCTAAGCCTGACTCCATGTGGGGACTGACACCAGATCGCTTAGTTCCCTTTGTCCCGGGTCTCCTCATGCCCTACGCCAGGAATCGTCCACAATGCTGACTCTCCAGACAGACAGGGGAGGTAATGTCCATGTCCGATGGCACTGTGTGTAAGATGGGAGCATGTGTAAACCCACAGGGCTTGTATCAGAGACTGCTAGATGCAAACAGCCTTCTGAGGCCTCCCTGTGTGGTCTGTGGGAGCACCTGGGTGGTGCTGAGACTCACGGGGAAAGATGGGAGCCGTTTGGATCGCAGTGATGCCCTCTGCCTGGAGACTTTCTTTCCATTCACTGTGGCTGGTACAAAACGAAAATAGTTAAGGAAAATATTTAGTTGATGACAACCCATTAATTTTGCTAATACAGAGAAAAAGAGAAAGTAATGAGGGAATTTCCCCATTAGTGGCATGATCTTTTGTGGTATGTATCTGACAGGAATTCCCCACAATACCACAAAATAGCCCTCGTTTTCCCAGGAGACCCACTGTGACCAGGACTGAAGCCACAGCATCATAATGTACCCCAGAGACCAAGATCTCAGGCTCCGAGGGGAAATTCCCACTACCAGAAAGCAACAGAGAGGCTACACCCAGTAGGAGCTAGACAAAACAGCAATGTTGTCTCATTTAACCTATATCGATCTCCCTCTCCAATGGAGATTCTGTTTGTATTTTTCAGAAGGCCTTGAGAACCGGGGATAACCCAATTCCACCAACAAGGCATTGGATGATGGCTGACATCCTGGCAGGAGACAAACCACACCTAGCCTTCACACAGGCCCAAATGAAACCTACGAGAAAGTGATGAGACAGACAGGAGACCAACCACCACAGCAAGTCTGATAACCCATGAAAGGTCAATGGAGACAGACACCAATGATACCCAACACAACCCAGGGCAAAGATCCAGAGATACTTAAGATCTCAACAACAAAGCCGACTCAAAACTCACCCACTATGACTCAGGGAACTGAGCGGAAGAGGGGGCGGAAAGAATGTAAGAGCCATGGTGGAGGAGAATACACAGAGGGAAGGAGAAAAAAAAACAATGAAAACCTGTCTCCCTCTGGTGCAGTTCATACCCCCTGTCCTGTGGACAGACCCAGAAAGTGCACCGAGAAAGGACCCCAGTGGGTAGGGGACACAAGATTTGTTCATACAATGTATAAACTTATTCATGATAGAGATATTAAAACACAATAATAATGTGCCCCAGAAGGCGGCTGGGGCAAGCAGCTCCCCCAGGCTGACAGCCCACAGCCGCAGCTGCACGCCCCCTGCCCCGTCAGCCCTCTCCAGGCAGCAGTGGTTTTCTGACAGCCAGGAAATGCAAAGGTTGAAAAATCAGTGTCTTCACTGCATGGAGCTGAGGACATTTATGCTTCACTTAGAAGTGGACGCTGATGGCTGCTCCTGACTGTCTGCTGGCTTGATGGGTAGTCAGGGCTTCCAGGAAAGAGAATTGATCAACATGGTAAGGCAGTTATGAGAAGAAATTGGCTCAAGGTCATGAAGCCTGAGAAGTCCCCGGGTCAGCAGTCAGATACCCAGGAGGGCCGTGTGGAGTTCGACACCAAGTCCAAAGTCCCAAGACCAGTCCGAAAGGCAACAGTCACAGAGCCAAAGAAACCAATGTTTCTCTCAAAGCCTCAGGTGATAAAAGACCAAAGTCCCGATTCAAGGAGGCAGGAAGATCCATTCCTCGTTCCCCAGCCTGTTGGATCTATTCAGGCCTTCAACTGATTGGACGAGGCCCCACTACATCCAGCAGGCTGTCTCTTCTCCACGATCCACCATCTCAAGTGCCATCAGTATCAGAAGCACCCAGATGGACGGAGCCAGACATATTTGCCTAAATGTCTGGGTGCTCATGGGCCAGTCTGACTGGCACAAAGTTAACCATGGCAGGTTAATCTCCCTTCTCCAAGCTCCTCTAAGGCTGCAGCAGCGGCTTCTACGAGGAACCCTCCCAGGACCAGAGGCCCAGAGGTCTCTCAGCCGTGATACACACAGCGGCTCTTCCAGCACTTTCCAGATGCACACCCACTGTCTCCGTCAGCTGCACTGAAGCCATAAGGGATCTCATCCTAACACATGCGCTCCTTGAAGGGGGGGCCATGGTCATCTCACAGGGCCTTTGTCCAGTTTCTCTTGATGTTATCGAGGGCACCAAGGTCCTGGTACACGCTGAGTTCGTGTCCTCTCTCCTGACAGAACCACAGCTATGCTAGGCATTCATTCCCCTTCCTTGCTTGAGCCCAACTTAGGTCTGCAGCCTACAGGGTCCTTTCAAAGTCCCCTGCCCTGCTCCTTGGCTTTTTCAAAGCCCGGCTTTAACCCCTGGTAAGCGCAGTGGTGTGTGCTGCTTGTTCACCCCCAGTGACAGAGCAACGGGGTCTCTCTCGCCTCTGCAGGAGCACTGGGTATTGGATGTGTCCCGTGACAGGGTCTCGCCTCTGCAGGAGCACTGGGTATTGGATGTGTCCCGTGACAGGGTCTCGCCTCTGCAGGAGCACTGGGTACTGGATGTGTCCCGTGACAGGGTCTCGCCTCTGCAGGAGCCCTGAGTTCCTGGCACGCCCTGAGACATGGATACACGTCCACAGGCTGCACCAAGTAGCAAGTGTGCCTTGGGCCAGATGGATTCTTTCTCCATAGACTGTGAACACTAGATTACAACCCTGCAAACCTTGTGTTTCTTTTTCCACAGTTAGTTCATTTTTCCTGAGTTGTAACTACGAACATTCTCACTCTGCCTCGAGCCCACTCCTGAATACCAGCTTCTCCTGCTAATGGTGACATCGATCATAAACCAGGCAAGACCAGGAGGCCCAGCAGGGAGACTTAGCCACTCACTGACCCTGCCACAAAGCCTCTTAATGAAAGCAAGTACACACTGGAACTCACCCAGGTCACAGGAGGCTCTTTCCTGGGATCACCAGAGGCTTCTACAAAGTGCAGTCAAAGCCAAGATGGCCTGCAGCCTCAATTTTCACAGGACCCAGACAATTGTACAAAGGCATAGTGAGGGCCTAGCTTTGTGATGACGAGACACTCTTTCTGCACATGGGTAAAACGGGGACTGGAGCTAACCTTCCAGAAGATTGCAAGGATATGCATGCGAGCTGATATCCTTGCCATAGCATCAATGCCCTCAAATCTATTTTGTTAAGTTGTTAACTATGCAAACCTGTAAAAGACACCATCCTTTGCACCGAGTCCCTTCTGAGCAGAACTTTAGGTTCAGCCTCAGAGCATGGCCCTGCCCAAGAGCCTCTGGGGTGACTGGAGCACCCGTGACCCCACTCCAAGTGTGCAGCCTGCTCAGACCATTGAACGGGGAATTGGAGCTGACCTGAGACAAGCCACTTCTAATGACTAGAACATTAATTACAAGTAATTTGGAAAATGTCTTGGTGCCTATTCATGCATTGAAGGGAACCAATTAAACCAGCGAAGCCAGGATGTAGGTGACCAGACAGCTTCTCCCTAGAGAGCTGCCCAGCCAGGGCCTGAGGGTCCCGCATCACCAAGAGAAACGCGCTCTCACGGAAGCTGCCTTGGGCTGGGCCAGTGTTAAGCAGAATGAAGCTTGGAACGGAGTCTGCGAGAAAAAGGCCCTCATTACTTTTTGCAAAACTAGACACACTTCCAGGAGTCCAGAGGCTGTTATCAGCTATTATCTGGCATTAATATACATGGGCTAATGGAGGAAAAGGTTGATGATCTCTTAGACTAAATCAGCATACACTTAAGCAGACATTGAAGACAAGGAAAGGCAATTAGCAAATCAGGTCAATTGATGCGTTCAAGCTCCGGATGGCATTTTTCAGTCTGGTTGGGAATTCTCTTGGTCTTCACAGACAGAGGCGGAATCCTCATATGCAAGTCCACCGGCATTGATGACAGAGGGCATCCCAGTTGGCCAACATCTACGAAGTGACATTTCAACTGAGGTCCTGTTTCCTTTTCAAGTTGTGGCACGGTTTTGTAGAAATGATTTATATCCTATTTAGACATCTTTCTGCTTCAAACCCAGTTTATTCCCTCCTTTGTGGTTTGATGGTGTTGGGCTTCCATTCTCAGTTGTCTTTCCAGTACTTGCCTCCCACAGCAAGGGTGAGCAAACATTTCTTTGAGAGGCCCAGTTAGCAAATCTACCCTCAGGCCTTTGCTACTCTAACACACGGCAGCATAGGCCATCTAGATGGACAAGCACAGCTCTGTTCCAATAAAACTTTATTCACAAAGACAGGTGAGGGCAAGCAACAGTTTGCCAGCCCTTTCCTACAGTAACTGGAAGAGAGAACATATATCCGATGACGTGGACTTCCAGACGAGGGAACATGCCCTCTGACGCCTTAGCTACTCAAATGGAGGAAGATGGGACCTTGGACTTCACCCCAGTGAGGATGCTGGCCCAGAGTAGTTGTCTCAGCAGAAATGAGGCCAGCTCAGTTTTCTGCTTCTGCGCCATGCCCTCAGGGGAGCCATCTCAGATGAAAGACAAAGGTGATTGAAGGACACCACCTGGACCTTTCCATTGGCTCCTGGTTAACTCCAGGGAGGCTTCCGCTCAGGCTCTTCACCCTCGCTGACCTCTTTCTGGAACAATCTTCTCCAGAAGTGTGCAGGGTTCGCTCTCTTGCTTCCTTTGGCTTTTACTTCAAAGCCCTCTTGTGAGGTACCCTCACCTGGCACTTCAGTGATTTTCTAGCACTTTCTGCACAGGAGTGCGTCCTGTATGTGACACGCATTCACCTATACTTGCTGCTTACTTCTGGGTCTCTTCTTCCCAGTAGAACTCAAGTTTCCTCAGCACAGGCGTTGTCACCCGCTTCGTTTAAAGTGGACCCCGGTCTGGATCATGCCTCTCCATCCTGCCTTAGTCCTAAATAAAGGTGTCCTCCTCCACGTGAGGTGCTACAAGACCAATACAGACACTCTATCTGAGTGTGTTTACCATGCCCTCGCTTTATTCTCCACTCCAGGCAGCTTCCTGCCTGAAGAAATATCAGAAATTGTGATAAAGAATGAACGTAAAAAAAAACAAACAGAAAAAACAACCACCCTTCAACTTTAAAGTCAAAGTCCCTGTCCTAGTCATTGGATCCTTCCCACACCGAGCTGTTGATCAAAGAGACCTACAAGGTCCCCCCAAAAAGACAGGTTTCTGTCAAAGCTCTTGAATACCTACCCTAGGCCAAAGGTAAGATGCTGTTCTGAAGAAGAAACCACAGAAAGACATTGAACAGTACCGAGAGACCCCGCGAGATCCAGAATGGTATCCAGCACCCAGATGGTAGCATGAGCAGTGCTGGAAGGCACTACATAAGCTGCCAGGGGAAATTGATCAATGATACATGGAGATGGCAGAGACCCCTCTGTTGCCATGAGAAGGCTGAACACACTTCCTTCTGGGAGATATCAACAAACCAAGAAATGATCACTGGTGCAATAGAGGCGCCAAAACCTGGGGGGGGGGGG
>PVHP010054437.1:0-10444 GCA_004024765.1 Zapus hudsonius | reverse complement strand
TTGTTATTCATTCACTAATTTATTGTTACTGGTGGTGACAGTTTGATCCAGGTGTCCCCCACAAAAATATGTGTTCTGAAAGTTTGATCCAGAGCTGATGTAAATTTTGGAACTAGTTGGAGCTGTGTGTTGGGAGGCAGGTTTATGGCAGATATAGCCAGCTTCCCCTTGCCAGTGTTTGGCACACCTCCCTGACACTATTTGCAGTGGTGGAGGTGATGTCCCCCCTCTGCTCATGCCATTGTTTTCCTGTCATGATGGATTTCTTCGCTCAAGTATGTAAACCAAATAAACCCATTCCGCCAAAAGCTGCCTTTTGGTTGGGTTCATTCTATGCAGCAAGACGAACTAAACAACAACAATGGTATACTGGTTTATTGAGGGATGATCTCACAGTGTGCTCTTGGTTTGCTTATAACTTATTATATAGATTGGGGTGGATTGAATTTTACCACACTCCTTCATCTGTCCTTCAAGTTTTGGGATTACAGAGCAATCTACTATACCCAGCTTCAATTGTGTGTGTGTGTGTGTGTTTGGTGTATGCACATGTATGTGCAAAAATATGCCCCTGGGTCATCCAGGTGGAGACCAGAGGAAAATCTGTGGTGCCCAATGGATTCTCCAGTCTCCTCAGCCCACAGGACTGGAATTGCACACATGCATGACCATGTCAGGGGTTTTACATGCAGCTGATCAATTCTGTTCAGGTGCTCTTAGGCCATTTCGAGTATGCACACTCAAGTCATAGCTGCTATATCCAGTCATTTGTCTGCCTAGCCCCTTGACATTTTTGAAAGAGGTCTTTTTACTGTGTTCTTGTTATACAAATCACAATTGGGGTAGAACTATCCAAAAACACAGGCCAGGCAGTATTCAAACCTACAAGATTGGACTAGGATGGTACGAGTAGACCAAACACTTCGTGTGCTCAAAGCCCTGTGCTCCCTCCCACAGAAAAACCATTATTTTAAAAATGATATGAAATGCTCATGAACTGAGTGTTCTACATGCCATGGTGAGGGAAAGGAGCCAGCCACAGAATGCATGATTGCATTCCCAGGAAGCCGGCAAAATTCACAAAATGTGAAGTGGTACTGAGTACATAGCAAGAGCAAAGCAATGAAGCAGTGGTGGTAGTGTAGTTTTTATTTTTTTAATTTTTTTATTTTTTTGGGGGGTAGGGTCTCCCTCTAGATCAGACTGAACTGCAATTCACTATGCAGTCTCAGAGTGGCCTCAAACTCATATATCCTCCTACCTCTGCCTCATGCTGCAGCTCCTGCTTCTCTTTGCCTATCTATCACTGGAATTTGACATCCACCTTAGAAACACCCTAGGAGGCCAGGCTCAGGTGACACCTCCTCCAGCCAGGAGGCTGGAGACAAATCTTGAATATGCTTTTGAATCTACTGGGGGACATTCATTCAAACAAAACACCTTATTACACCATGGTTTTGGTTTTGGTTTTGCAGGGTTCCTGAAATCACCACCACAATGGTCCACCTCACCGAAGAGTGTAATTATATATTACCTGGTTTCATCATGGTAGCCGCAGCATGGGTCACCTGTAGCCACTCCATGGCCTTCAGGGATTGGCGAGTGTGGCAAATGCAAGTCCCGGAACCTATGCTAGCCTCCATTGGATTTTGGCAGGTTTGCAAACACTACCATGATAGCCTTGGCAGATGTGAACAGGACTGTCGTGAATACGGAGAGTTTATCCCTTTTGAAATTTGGGTTTCTCAAAAGGCCATGATAGTTGGCAATATTGTGGGGATATTATCCATGATTAGCACCATTTTAATACTTGCAAAACGGCACAGGAAAAAAGAGAAAACCAATGCTTCCAGCAAACCTTTTCTTGTGCCAGGAATAATGAATATTTTTGCAAGCATCTCTGTCTTGCTGGCTATTTTGATCACTTTAGGTGCTGTCAACCATATGAAGGGGTTGGATTTACCCCCATCTTTTAATTTGCCCTCCAATCCAGACTCACAACACATTGTCCATAATTAAGTGGGCCAACAATGAGTTGTTATCCCCAATTCCCCGATGCCCCCCTCCCCATCCCCAATCAGCTGGATATCCTCCTCCGTGGGTCGTCTGGATCAGTCCTTGTGGCAGGGGACCATGGAGAGCCTAGTACGCAGCCCGGTTCTCCTGGCCCAAGTGTGTTGTTACTGAGGGGTGCCATGCCTCTGGATGGTCTCCCCACCACGGCTCTCTCAATCTTTCCACTCAGTTCCCTGAGTCCTGGTGGGTGAGTATTAAGGCTGCTTTAAGGTTGTGTGCTTAGAGGACTTTGTGTCGAAAATCTTTGGTTTCTGTCTCAGTGGCTTATCCTGTGTTGATTGAATGTCTGTGGCTGTGGGTCACTTGTTCATCCCATCATTCTCTGTGGGGTTCCATTTGGATATTCCACGGTATGACTGTGGTGGCTCCTCTCTTGCCAGGATCTCAGCTATCGGCCTATGGTTGGTTGGTAGGGTTAGATGGGACCCAGCTATTTTTGAGCATTTATATCAGGTAGATCCTGGACCTGTATTTCTCTGCCTTCCCTTGTCTTTATGGGTAACTTGGAAAGCCTTTCAAAAGACATTTGGTTTCTCTGATTTCTTTTGATACTCATAAAGTAGAGAAAACTTGACTGAAAATTCTGAGAACATAGAGCATATCGTATTCCCTTCTCTACTGCATCCGCCTTCCTTCCCCCCTGGTTCCCAAGCTTGGGTTAGTATTTGCTACTTTGCTAGACACTGAATGCTGTCCACTTTGAGAAGAAAGAGTACTATGTATGAAATGATGTGGGTCTATTTCAAATCACATACCAGCAGGCATAATTCAGAAAGCCTTCAGGCCTTTGATATCCATCCTCAGAGATGGCTGGACCTCATTATTCCCATGAAAATGCACCAAAGCAAAGGAGTTTAACATCATCAATAACTATATCTGCGTATGACTTCAGTACACATATTCCAATTTCCTAGTAAAGCTCTCTATAGAAAAATACTATTTAGGGCTGGAGAGATGGCTCAGTGGTGAAGGCACTTGCCTCCAGTGCCTAAGGCTTTTTGTTAAATTCCCCAGTACCCACGTAAGCCAGACCCACAAGGTGGTGGCCCTTATTCTCTCTCTCTCTCTCTCTCTCTCTCTCTCTCTCTCTCTCTCTCTCTCTCTCTCTCTCTGCTTGAAAATGAATAAATAAAATATTAAAAAAAGAAAAATACTATTTAGACTATTTCTCCTTAAGTATAAGCAAAATATAGATCATGTGTGTGATGGTTAATTTTGTTGTCAACTTGATCCCTTAGCAATTCACAATACTCTTGAGCGTTGTGTAGTAGATTTAAAATATTTTATTTATTCATTTTTCAAGCAGAGATACAGAGAATGAGAGAGAGAGAGAGAGAGAGAGAGAGAGAGAGAGAGAGAGAGAGAGAGAGAGAGCACCAGAGCCACCACTTTGTGGGTCTGGCATATGTGTGTCCTAGGTAACTGAACCTGGGTCCGTAGGCACTGGAGGCAAGTGCCTTAACCGCTGAGCCATCTCTCCAGCCTGTGTAGCAGATTTAAATTAAAGAATTAAAGAGAGAGAGGAAGCTTAGGGGATTCAGGAAGTCATTAACGTAGAAACAAATATCTCCTGGGAGGGCAGTGCAAGAAGGAGATTCCTAAGACTCAGGTATCAACCAATCTGGGGAAGGGTTGAAAGACCCCACCCTAAGTCTATATAAAAGGAAAGGAGCTTTCCCTCCTCCTGCCTGTTTGCTGGGGGGTGCTTCAGGGGTTGTGTGGCTGGTGATGGCTTCTCTCTTTCTCCTCTTTCTCTGATTAGACCTATGAAATGGGGGCCAGCTTCTTTCGCCAATATGGAACTTCTCCTGGACCTGTCACTTCAATAAATCCCTTCCTCCCATAACTGTGCCTGACTATGGGATTGACCAATGTGTACTTTGCAGCCTTATTCTTGCATAATGAGTACCAATAAAGCTATTGGCCCCTTGATCAGGTACTTATAGCATAAAGCTCCTCAGTCGTAATACTTGCAATGCACTATGGCATAGGGAGGGAGACAAGCCAGAGAGAAGAAAGTAGCTATTTTAGGATAACCTGTTGAAAATTCACTTCATCCTTTTTTTCAAACTGTAATGCAGACTGTCACGGTTTGATCCAGGTGTCCCCCACAAACAAATGAATGTGTTCTGATAGATCAATCCTAGGCTGATGGCAGTTTGGGTTTTGCAACCTCGAAGAAGCTGTGTTGTTGGGGGTGGGCTTATGGGGTTACAGCCAGCTCCCCCTTGCCAGTATTTGCCACAACTTCCTGCTGCTGTTTGCAGTGCTGTGGCAGACGTGATGTCCACCCCTCTGCTCATGCCATCATTTTCCCTGCCAGGATGGAGTCTCCCCTCGAGTCTGTAAGCCAAATAAACCCATTCCTCCATAAGTCACCTTTGTTTGGGTTCTTTCTGCGCAGAAACTAGAAAGCTGACCTCAACACAGACCTTGAGTGAATCAGCTATATGTTTTTCATTTGTGTAAATTCTAAAAGAGTATGCCTACTTCTTTCTTCTTTCAAGTGACATTGAGTAGATTCATGAGACAAATTCTAGAATGCATTTTTGAATGTAACTACAAATTGTTGTGCTTTATAAACGAAAGATGTTTTACAAACCATGACTTTAATTGTTTCATGAAACTATAGGCTCCAAATCTGTTGTGCACATTATGAACAATTCTGCAGCTGACAAGATGACAAACAGAGCCATGGCTGAGTAATACCAAGTCTTTGCCAAAACTACCACACAAATCCACATAGCTCCTGAAAACAAGTGTTACTGGTATTTGCTCCCTTGGAGTACTCACAAAAGCAAATCCAGCTTCTTTCACTAATTGCTGGATCCACAGACGAATCTCTTTTTAAATATTTATTTATTTTTCAAGCAGATATATATATGTATATATATATATATATATATATATATATATATATATATATATATATATATATATATATAGAGAGAGAGAGAGAGAGAGAGAGAGAGAGAGTACACCTTGTGGTTCTGGCTAATGTGGGTCCTGGGGAATTGAACCTGGGGCCTTAGGCACTGGAGGCATGTACCTTAACTGCTGAGCCATCTCTCCAGGCCTATACTACTTTTTTTCAAATATTTTATTTATTCATTTTCAACCAGAGTGAAAGAGAGAGAGAGAGAGACAGAGAGAGACAGAGAGAGAGAGAGAAAGAGCGCACCAGGGCCACCACGTTGTGGCTCTGGCCTATGTGGGTCCTGGGGAATTGAACCTGGGGCCTTAGGCACTTGAGGCAAGTGCCTTAATCACTGAGCCATCTCTCCAGCCCTGTACTTCTTTTTAAATATTTTATTTATTCATTTTCAAGCAGAGAGAGAGAGAGCACCAGAGCCACCACCTTGTGGGTCTGGCTTATGTGGGTCTTGGGGAATTGAACCCGGGGCCTCAGGCACTGGAGGCAAGTGCCTTAACCGCTCAGCCATGTCTCCAGTCCGTAATATGAAATTTTTAAGGCCACATATTGTGATGGTTAGATGCTGTTGTCAACATGGCCAGAATCAAAGAACAGTCATGCTTCTTGGGAGGGTTGTTTGAATTAAAAGCCTCCCTTAAACACATGTACACATAGATACACATAGATCTGCCTTCACTTCCACAAATTTAATTCAATCTTTTCCCATACAGTTTTCATAGGTCTATGATAAAACTAATTCTTAGCTATTACAGAATGCAGAGTCAGCAGCAAAGGTTTGTGTACATCTATTTTATTCCGTGTTAAATAAACAAAAGAAGGAGTTATGAGACAAAAGAAGCAGCAGTCATCCCCCAAACCTCAGAAGACCAATTTGTGAAGTTGTTTTAAATTTGGGGTCCTATTTTCAGTTACTATGGAAGGACACATAACCTATAATATTCTAACTTTGCCACAAACACCTAGTAAATAGCGGGGTTAGAGGTACATTAGGGCTGCTTCATAATGGCTAGCCTTGGAAAAGCCTGGAGAGATTGATGCTTAGGTAAAATAATAAGAAAAAGAAGCTTTCTCTATGAATGTCCATAGTTCTATAAATCTACTAATATTATCTGTATGTAAGTGAATGGATGAGGGTAGTAAAAAGCCAACCACTATAATTTGCAGAAGACAGCATTGTAATGTCAAAATGGAGCTTCAGGCAGGAATGGAAAAGAAGACCTCCTTGGGATTTGAGAGCAATGACCATTTTTCTTTTAGCAGTCCCAAGAGGACCATGCTGATATCCTGTTATCACTCAAATACACAAGCTGATATAAAGTGCACACAGAGCGGCAGTCAGTTTTATTGTAAGGTTTTTTCATTGCTGAGATTGACTCACAAAACACTGTATTTCTCGTGGGTCCCAATGATGCAGTGTTAAATAATCTCATTACTGCACAGGCTCTGCTGTATCATACTCCATCTGAAACAACACATTCATGGTATAAACCATGCTTTTTTTGAGCAAGCACAATTAACCAAGGTGAAACTGTAGTTACAACAAAACCTAGATTTCTATGAAAACCATGAATATGTCCATAATGGTAAACATATTCTGTCAACACTTGGTCTAAAAGCTGATGACATTCTGAGGAGGAGGGTGCTTCTCCATTGACCAGAACTGTTAATAAGGCCTTGGAAACAACAGTGAAAATCAATACTAAATAATGTAACTCATTATGGACAATAAAAAAAAAAGAGAGAGTACAGTCATCATTTAGCCAAGGATGCACCTGTCTGCAAAGAAGACTGTGCTAAAGATGTCAGTTCCCTTGACTTCATCAGAACCGACTACATGTGCAGAATCCTCAAAAACTCTGGGTCCGTGGGTTACTTAGAGGTTGCAACGCGCATCAACTCCCCGTTCACCCACAGGAGCTGGGTGAGCAGTGGCTTGGAATTACCGTGAGCCGACGAGAGATGAGACTCTCGGGAGAATGCGGCAGTGGGCAGTTCTCATTTATTGGATAGATAACAGTTGTTTATATAGGGAAAAGTCAGAGGTAGAAGCATAGGAAGCAAGATCTGTGAGAGAATGGTGATGTTAGCAGAGGAAATGAAAACTTACTGTTTAGGTTTGTTATTTGCAATTAGAATAAGTAAGGCTTTGAACTACTTATCTTATCGGAGCTGTGTCCTGCCTGTGGCTGGAGTTCACAGGATTGCTAAGATTTACAGGGGCTCTCGGACTTTGCCTCAACTTCCTTATCAGGAGGAGACTGTCCCAGAAGCCTGCCAGACTCAGCAAAACCCTACATCCTCCATGCCTCATTAGCAGGGTACCACAACTCCTCTTTTTGTTTTTAAAAAGGAGCAGTGGTAGCATAAGCCTCTGTTATTTTAGGCAAGGTTTGATACTGTACTAAAACTTGATTGGTAGTGACCCGAGCAATATTTGCTGTTTGACAAACTCAATGATATAGAGAGCTATGAGCAACAGTGTTCCTATAGCAAGGAGTGGGCTAAGGAGTGGGAAGAGCCAGGAAATCAAAGAAATAGAGAACAAAGGGGTGGGGGCATTGGGAACATATAAGACTCATAAAAACAATATTTTTTCCCCAAGTCCATGTCCCCCAAATTCAGCAGTGATGACATCTAGTGTCCTCTGGTTCTGGAGCACTGTTTCAGCAAGAGAAGTCAATCATCTCTGGAGGTACTCAAGCTGCTGATGGTTGACATCTCTGAAGTCTTCTGGGTGGGTCTGGGCGAGGGCCGCTCCTGGGATCCCCGAGGCTCCTGCAGGGAGTGCTCCATCGCGCACCAACCAGGAGGGATGAAAGTTTTTCTGTTGGCAAAGGGTGGGCCAGAATGCAGCTTCATTTTCTGCAATCTGTTGGACAATCATAGCTAAAGAGCATTAAGTAAGGGTGGAGGAATTCACACACAGGCTGGAATGTCCTTCACACCATAGCAAGGCTGGAGCCCTGATGTGATGCAGGCGGTTGCTGTAAGAGAAACACTGGAGAGACATCTGACATCAGTGGGCCTGGAATTAAACAAACAAAGGTGATACCCATCCTTTGGCTAAAGAACTGGATATCGAAGAACCTGGGTGGAGAATAATTTTTATGGAGACAAAGTATTTAAAAATAATGTTCATAGTAACAGCAGTCAGCAAGTGACTGGAAGGGGATTGTAAAAGAATCAGTTTGAGGCATTTGGGTGGGTGGTAAAGGAAGAAGATCAGTGGAGATTAGCAGAGAGAAAACCCCACTGAGAGGAGAATTTTTGACCTGTATGGATAAAGCAGATGATACACATTAATAGTTAATTTTAATAAGAGCATATGTGTCACCTTGGGCAGCTGTGAGAAGGAATAAAACTGAAATTAGTAAGACTGCTGAAAGAGTTAACTTTAAGGAAGCTAAACTTTTCCTATTTAACAGCTGAAGGATTTCAAAGAACCTGTGAGAAAATTCCTTGAAGATAAGATAAAGACCTAGAAGATAATTTCTAGCAGGGACAAGCTTTATCCTGGGAAACAGGCAGGACAATATATGCTGTAAGATAATGAACAAGCATGGCTTAAAAGTTACTTGTACTTTGAAGAAGTTATCTAGTTACTTTAACTCACATAGGATTTATAGTGAACTATCATATTTTACCTCAGTCCTGCTTAATTGTACTTCTGTTTGATAAATTTTTTATTAGAACTATTTCAGGGTTTTGGAGATGAAACCCCACTTTTTCTTTGTATTCCATTAGTCTCTTAAGCCCTGTTAATTAGGTAAGAGAGCCACTAGTCAGCTCTTGTATATGCAAACATAGCTTGTTTTAATTTGTCCTAAATTTGAGCCTGTGGTCTTGGCATTTGTCAGTTTAACATCTCTCACTTTAGGAGAGAGGATGATTTAGTACTTAAAACTGACTTTGTGGTCACTTTTTAAAGTATTGTGATCAATCTTTTTGACAGAAATGAAAATTAATTTTCTTAATAAAATAGACCAAGCAAATACCTTTGGAAATTATTGTATCTAGTATAGAGATTTATAATTAGAGACTTTACCAAAATTTTGGAGTAGATCCTTTTTTTTTTCAAGAATGCCAAATGAGCAAAACCATTGATAAGTATCTCCAAATATTGAACAATCTGATCCTTAACATAGACTTATAAGTAAAACACTTTCTAAGGTTATTTTCCCCCTTTCGTTTTTATAAGCAAGTAGTGAGGGAAAGGATTTGCCTTGTAGAGGCTGGACCCTGGAGATGTCCAGGACTGTATAGTAAAAGTTATCCCCCATCAGAACGTGGAGGCCAGACAGATAGCATAAATTGGAGAAGAGGTTAAAATGGCTATTTTTTTCCTGAAAGGCCATATGGAGAACATACAGTTTTTTATATTGAGAGGATTTTTAGGGAGTTTTTTAAAGTAAATTTTGCGGTTTTTTTAGGTGTTTGTCCATGTATCCTGGCTGGAGGGTGATTGACCTGAAGCTGCTGCGACGCCACAACCTGAGAGGGCAGGGCGGGGCCAGGGGCTGCAGGGGCAAAGGGCAGGAGCTTGGCGAAGCAGGGTGGGGGTAGCGAGGGTGCAGCCTCTGCTCCCTGCGAGCTACTCAGGGAGGGCGAGGCAGGGCGCAAGTTTGAGATGAGGCTTCTCTGGCACCATGGGCATAGATTTGGGCACGGGAGAGTTATCAGCGCTTCTGTCTCTGGAGTTGACCTGTTTAATTTTTGGAATTATTGGTTCCTCAGGTACTGTGGGAATATATGGTGGCAAAGGTGGATAAATAGATCTGGGCACTAAAGGATTAACATCAGCACTTTCGTCTGATCTGGGCACTTAAGAGTTAACATCAGCGCTTTGGTCCGAAAGACTGGGGGGTGTGCCTGAGGTATCAGCCTGTGGTTTCCAGGAAGGCAGGAGAGCTGCCTGTGAGACTGGACTTTGAGCTCCAGCACCTACGAATTTTTGCGGAATTTCCTGTCATTAGGTTATCCTTACAGCTTTTCTCATCAGAATTAGCCTCATTTTGTAATTTAAGATCAGCTTCTGTTTTAGAAGGAATTAGACATTGCCTGATTGCTGCTATTATTGGGAGAAATGAAGGAGAAGGGGGCTTTCTTTCCTGGATCTCCTTGTTTCTGGCTAGATATGCTACACAGGTCCAAATTTCTGCATAATGGAAGTCACTAGCATTCATCCAGGGAGCTACAGAGAGCACTTCCTCTCAGAAGGAAGCAGCCTGTCTTTTGGAAAGGCCAAGTCCCCCTGACTTAAGAAGTGCCTTTAACTCCTTCACTGGAGAATTCTTCTGACTGGTAGAGGAGTTTCCCATAATAGAAAAGATATGAAACGCCAAGCCAGTGGGCAACGTTCCCTTATCGACCAGCAATAAGGGGGATTCCCCAAAAGCTCAGATGTAAGCCTGTCTGCAAACTTCAGAATACTGG
>PVHP010054436.1:0-10462 GCA_004024765.1 Zapus hudsonius | reverse complement strand
GAAGTGCATTTCAAGGCTCCAAGCTGACAAACAGCCACTATTGGCCAAGACACTGTGGGAGTTGGGACTGAGGCCTGCAGACAGGGCCAGAAGTTAGCCTTGAACAAGGACTTGGCAGGGAAACAGACGGGCTAACTTCTTCCCTGGCCCTGGCCCACCTCCTTCGCTATACATACCATCAGTTTCTCGTTTGAAAATCTCTGGGGAGAGAGAGCAGGCCCATTCTTAGGCCTTTCAGACCCATAAGGCCTTCACGCAACACACTTTCCCCATCTTCCCAGGGCTTGGGAAGCCTCCCCTGTATCCGTGACCTCAAACTTGTCAGTGAGAGAACACAGGGACCAAGGTGAAGCTTGAAGGGATTGCATGACTCCCCCAGATTGTGGTTTTGTTTAATTAGCATACAAAGTATTAGGAGGGTTCATTGTGTTTCAAACGTAATTTGTTTTTGTTGATCCCCCTACCCAATTGATCTTTTTAAAAAATATTTTATTTATTCATTTTTAAGCAGAGAGAGAGAGAGAGAGAGAGAGAGAGAGAGAGAGAGAGAGAGAGAGAGAACCAGGGCCACCACCTTGTGGGTCTGGCTTACGTGGGTACTGGGGAACTGAACCTGGGGCCTTAGGCACTGGAGGCAAGTGCCTTAACCGCTGAGCCATCTCTCCAGCCCCTAATTCATCTTTAAAAAAACATTTTTTTTTAATCCTGGCGTGGTGGTACACGCCTTTAATCCCAGCACTCGGGAGGCAGAGGCAGGAGAATGTCTGTGAGTTTGAGGCCAGCCTGAGACTACAGAGTGAATTCCAGGTCAGCCTGGGCTAGAGTGAGGTCCTACCTCGGAAAAAAGAAAATTAATCCATTTATTTGCAAGGAGACAGAGGGAGAAAGAATGGGCCTTCTGCCACTGCAAACGATCGCCAGATACAAACACCACTTTGTGCATCTGGTTTTATGTGGGTGCTGAGGAATCAAGCCCCGCCATCAGGCTGTCAAGGAAATGCCCATAACCCTGAACCTTGTCTTCAGGCCCCCAGCCCATTTCCGTTGACTCTCACCTTGTCCCAGCTTCCAAACAGCTGTCCCCTAGATTCTACTCTGAGCCCTCAGACAGCTGTTGCCTTCCCTGGTTGGGCCTGGGCGGACGAGGAGGATTGAGGACAGGAGATTTTCCCAGTTGAGGAGCTCAGAAAAGTCATTTCCTTCTGAGACTGGATTTGGCCTTTCTGGAGAAGAACACAGGGTACGATGCTCTGGGGTCCAAGACCAGGCCCTTTGAGGGGAGCCAGGAGCCCAGTGGGGAGCAAGACCTGTGGCGGTGACCATACCTAGGTCAGCAAAGTAGGGGGGGCCCCGTAGCAGATCTTCCAAACAGGAAGCCAGGGGTGGGGAAGGCTGGGCCATGGGCCTGGCAGAACTCTTCTCAGGATGTGGTGAGAGAATAAGGAAGCAGCCACGCTGGGGTGGGGGCAGGGAGGCTGCAGAGTCCTCAGCCCGGCCACCCCTTCCTCTGCAATGACTGGTGGGCCTCATCCTGGCGCCTCTCCCTGAATAACTTAACCCTGCCATCAAGAGGGATCCAGGGGGGCTGGAGAGATGGCTCAGCGGTTAAGGCACTTGCCTCCAGTGCCTAAGGCCCTGGGTTCAATTCCCCAGAGCCCACATAAGCCAGACCCACAAGGTGGTGACCCTGGTGTGCTCTCTCTCTCTCTCTCTCTCTCTCTCTCTGTATCTCTCTGATCAGTTTGGTGCTTGCTTGCAAAGCCTGCCAACCCCAGTTCAATTCCCCAGCCACCCTTCTGGTCCGAGACCCTGATGTACCCCTCCCCAGTAAATGCATATAAAAGACCCTCGGCCCAATTTTCAGGCCCTCCCTCAAGCTCCTCTAGCCCCGCCCTCTCTGGCCCCCTTATGACCTTATATAGCTGATGGGAGAGGATCTGGTGAGTCACTTCCCTCAAAGCAGGCTGTACATTCCTGAGGAGCCCAGTCAGAAGCTGCGATGGGGTGGAGGAGGGGATGGACTCGCATGTAGACTGAAAAAGTAAAATGAATAGAAACCACAGAGGTTCTTATCTCGAAAGAGGAAAGAGGGATAGGGCTCCACCGTTAAGGTGTTTGCCTGCAAGGCCTAATGACCCTGGTTCGAGTTCCCCAGCACCCACATAAAGCCAGATGGCGCATGCATCTGGAATTTGCTCTCAGTGGCTGAAGGCCCTGGTGTGCCCATTCTTTCTGTCTCTCTCTCTGCTTGCAAATAATTTTTTAAAATATTTTATTTATTCATCTTCAAGCAGAGAGAGAGAGCACCAGGGCCACCACCTTGTGGGTCTGGCATATGTGGGTCCTGGGGAACTGAACCCGGGGCCTTAAGCACTGGAGGCAAGTGCCTCAACCGCTGAGCCATCTCTCCAGACCTTTTGTTTTGTTTTGTTTTGTTTTTTAGAGATACAGAGAGAGAGAGAGAGAAAGAGAGAGCACCAGGGCCACCACCTTGTGGGTCTGGCTTATGTGGATCCTGGGGAATTGAACCTGGGGCTTTAAGCACTGGAGGCAAGTGCCTTAACCGCTAAGCCATCTCTCCAGCCCGCAAATATTTTTTTTTTTAAAGAGGGATATAGGAAAAGAAAGCAGAATGGGGGGTCTTTGAAATTTGGGTAAAACTGTCAGCAGCAGAATTAGAAAGGGTCCCTTCTAGAAGCTGGGATGTGACCTTCATTCTGGCTCCATTTCCATGCTTGTGGCCTGGGGCTCAACTTCACAAACTGAGCTGTTGGCTCTCAGCCTTACTCTTCCATTGGAACCCCGAGCCGGGCGTGGTGGCGAATGCCTTTAACCCCAGCACTCAGGAGGCAGAGGTAGGTGGATTCCTGTGAGTTCAAGGCCACCCTGAGACGGCGTAGTGAATTCCAGGTCGGTCTGGGCTAGAATGAGATCCTACGTCAGAAAACATAAATGAATGAATGAATGAATGAATGAATGAATGAATAGGGAAAGTGATTGTGGGGAAGAAGCTAGAACATGGCTGAGTGTAACTCCCAGGGGTAGGATATGGAGTGGAGAGTGGATTGGCCAGTTCTGAACTAACTGGAAGCAGGAGCCTTGAGGACGTGAGTTCCAGGCAGAGACCTGTCAGTTGTAAAGGCCCTGAGGTGGGAGAGCAGATTGGGGGTGGGGGGACACCCTGGGGACAGCCTATCACCCTGTTGGCTTTGGTCAGACCCTGGTTTTTGCTGCAGTTAAGATGAGAAGCCATGAAGGATTTGGAGCCTTGGAGTGTCAGATGCTTCCCATAGGCACTCAGATGAGGCCCCACCTCTCTTGGAGCCCCTCGTGCTGGGGTTCACAGGGGACCCCCAGGATGCAGGAAGCAGCCCCAGACCTCCCCTACGGGTTGCAGTGAGGCCCGGGCCTTTCCTAGGAGTTCACACGGAACCCTCCTGCCTGGCTCTTTGCCCCTATGTGTTGGGGAATGTTTCTTGGGTCTCCTGGCTCATCCGTGGCTGAGGGTGTATGTAGCCCACCGGGTAGGGGCGAAGGCCCTCAGGCCTAGGTTTCCCAGGGGCCAGAAGGCTGAAGCGTGCGGACACCAGAGTGCCTGTTACCGCTGTGGCTTGGGACTCCCTGTCCAACCAGCTTTTTCCTGCCTGTTCTTTGGGCTCTTTCGTTTCTTCTTTGGTGGTTTTTCGAGGTCGGGTCTCCCTCTAGCCCAGGCTGACCTGCAATTCTCTCCGCAGTCGCAGGCTGGCCTCAGACTCAGCGATCCTCCTACCTTGGCCTCCTGAGTGCTGAGATTAAAGGCTCCCAGCTCTCATTTTATAAAAGTATTTTATTTATTTATTTGCAAGCAGAGAGAGAGAAAGCAAGCGAGCATGGGCACCCCATGACCTTCAGCCACTGCTGGCAGACTCCAGGTGCAGGCGCTGCTTTGTGCATCTGGCTTTATGTGGGTGCTGGGGAATCGAACCCAGGTCCTTAGTCTTTGCAAGCAAGTGCCTTAACAACTGAGCCATCTCTCCAATCCCACTTAATTTTTATGCTTGTGCTTCCCTCCCCATATGTCTGGATTTATTTCCTTATTTTTTAAAAAATATTTTATTTATTTGAGAAAGAGAAAGAGGCAGAGAGAGAGAGAGAGAGAGAGCGCACCAGGGCCACCACCTTGTGGGTCTGGCCTATGTGGGTCCTGGGGAATTGAACTGGGGGCCTTAGGCACTGGAGGCAAGTGCCTTAACCGCTGAGCCATCTCTCCAGCCCTCCTTTTTTTTTTTTTCCTGGTTTTTCAAGGTAGGGTCTCGCTCTAGTCCAGGCTGACCTGGAAATCACTCTGTAGTCTAGGGTGGCCTTGAACTCAAGGCGATCCTCCTACCACTGCCTCCCCAGTGCTGGGATTAAAGGCGTGCGCCACCACGTCCGGCTAAGAAATTTTTAAAGAAGGAAAGAAAGCCGGGACTAGAGCGAGACCCTACCTCGAAAAACCAAAATAAATAAACAAATTAAATAAACCCATAAATGAACAAATGAGCCCCAGGCCAGCCTGCCCTCTGACCTGGGGTCATGGTGATCTCCCTGCTCTCAAGTTGAGCTGCCTCCTCTTCCTCCCCAGCTGAAGATCTCCTTCAGTGAGACGGCCCTGGAGACCACCTACCAATACCCCTCGGAGAGCTCGGTACTGGAGGCGCTGGGCCCGGAGCCCGAGGCCCCCAGTGCCCTCAGCCCCCCTGCCACCCAGCCCGACGACGACGACGACGACGAGGAGGAGCTCCTGCTTCTGCAGCCGGAGCTCCAGGGAGGGCTGCGCACCAAGGCCCTGATCGTGGGTGAGTGGTGGGCCACTGGCCCAGGGTGCCCTGGGGTCAGCAGGCACCAAAGCCCCGTAGGAAGGGGAGCCCTTGGGAAAGGGGTCTGGGACACTCCCTTTGCAGAGATGGGTCCTCGGAAGCAAGGTGCACATTGAATCGCCGGATCTCAAAACCAGGGCTCTTTCTCCAATCTGGCTTAAAAATGCCTGAGTTTGGAGCTGGAGAAAAGTGCTTACCTTGGACTGGACAGGTGACTGAGCAGTTAAGGCCCTTGCTTGCAAAGCCTAGTGACCTGAGTTCACATCCCCAGTACCTGTGTAAAGCCAGATGCACAGTGGTACATGCATCTGGAGTTTGTTTGCAGCGGCTGAAGTCCCTGGTGCGCCTATTCTCCATCCCCTCCCCCTTCTCTCTCTCTGTCCCCCTTTTTTTAAAAAATATTTATTTATTTGAGAGAGAGAGAGAGAGAGAGAGAGGCAGACAGAAAGAGACAGAGAATGAGCACGCCAGGGCCTCCAGCCCTTCTTGTGCATCTGGCTTTATTTTATTTTTTTAAAATATATTATTCATTTTCAAGCAGAGATACAGAGAGAGAGAAAGAGAGAGAGAGAGAGAGAGCAGAGCGCACAAGGCCACCACCTTGTGGGTCTGACTTATGTGGGTCCTGGGGAATTGAGCCCGGAGCCTTAGGCACTGGAGGCAAGTGCCTTAACCGCTGAGCCATCCCTCCAGCCCTGCATCTGGCTTTACATGGGCACGGGGGACTCGAACTCGGGTCCTTCTGCATTGCAGGCAAACGCCTTAACCGCTAAGCATCTCTTTAGCCCTTTTAAAAAATTTTTTATTTATTTATTTTCAAGCAGAGAGAGAGAGAGAGAAAGCAAGTGAGCGAGCACACCAGGGCCACCACCTTGTGGGTCTGGCCCATGTGGGTCCTGGGGAATTGAACCAGGGGCCTTAGGCACTGGAGGCAAGTGCCTTAACCGCTGAGCCATCTCTCCAGCCCTCTCTCTGTCCTCTTATCTGTTGCAAATAAATAAAAACAATTTTCAAGTGCTTATCTCACAACATGAGGCTGTGAATTCTGATCCCCAGAACCCACATAAAAGCATGTCATGTTGGCAGGTAATTGCAATTCCAATGCTGAGGAGGACAAGATGGATGCTAGGCTTTGCAAGCAAGTGCCTTACCACTTTCGTTATTTGCAGGGAGAGAGAGAGGGCGCGCCAGGGCCTCTGGTCCCTGCAAACAACCTCCACATGCGTGTGCCGCTTTGTGTATCTGACTTACCTGGGTACTCGGGAATTAACAGGAGCTATTGGGCTTTGCAGGCCCTAACCGCTGGGCCGTCTCTCCGGCTCCTCTTCTCCCTGTCTTGACTGCCTCTCCTTCTGCAGATGAGTCCTGCAGGCGGTGACGATCTTCCAAGCGGGCCTCGCTTCCCTCCCTCCCGTGACTGATGATCTGGATGACTCGGAGCTGACAGACCCTGGAAATGAGCCTGGCAGGGACGGACACGAAGCTTGGGAGCCTCCCCACCCTTCTTTCTGGGGACAGAGCCAACTGCCAAGTTCCACTCCCCCCCCACGGGTGTGGTCAAACGAGGTGGTGGGACATCTTGGGTGACCCGAGTGAGCACCATGTCCTGGGAAGGAGCAGAGGACTCACTCAGGGTACAGATAGGCCACTCCCATCTCCATGATAGGGTACACCCTCCACACGCTTTCTGGGCTCCCCACCACTCCCTTGGGGACCCTCAGGATTCAAGCCCTTGTCTCCCTGGGAGGCCTAGAGCCCACTCCGCTTCTACCATCCCTCCATCCCCACCCTCGGTTTACAGCCTCCTGTCTTGACCACAGCCTGGTTTGCGCACCTGCCGGCGCCCTGCCTCACCTGCCCGAGTTCCAGGTTTACAAGCCACACTGAGGCCAAGTCCCTTCTGTTTCTTTCATTGGGAGTGATCTGGGGGGAAGATGGCTCCCTCTATCTTTGCTCAGTATTATTGTGCCTCAGTTTCCCCCAACAGGGAAGGCTGGGAATCCTAACCCTGTACCCCCCGAGAGTTATTTAATTCTGTTCCTATTAGTTCACAGTTCCATTGAATTGCGATGGTGTGGGGACTAAGGAGGTATGGACCTTCCCCGATCTCCTTTCTCCACTGCCTGACTTGTTTTTTAACTTTCCATAATAAAATGGAGTTCTTTCCAACTCTCTTGCTGCTTTTCTGTTTCTCTTAGGAAGGGTATCTATCGCTCCAATGCAGGCTGACCTGGAATTCACTACGTAGTCTCAGGCTGGCCTTGAACTCACAGGGATCCTTCTACCTCAGCCTCCTAAATGCTGGGATTGAAGGCGTGCACCACCACGCATGCTTTTTTAAAAAAAAATTTGTTATTCTCTACCCAGGTTGACCAGGAATTTATTCTTGGGACCTCAGGCTGGCCTCGAACTCAGGGTGAACCTCCTACCTCAGCCTTCTGTGTGCTGGGATAAAAGACATGTGCTACCACACCCAGCTTTATATATTTATTTATTTTGGGGAGAGGATGGGTGTGTCAGGGCCTCTTGCCACCACAGATGAACTCCAGATGCATTCGTGCACCTGCTTTATGTGAGTACTGGGGAATCGAACCCAGGCCAGTAAGTGTATTTAACCACTGAGCCATCTTGCCAGCCAACATTTTTTTTTTTTTTTTTTTTTTTTTTTTTTTGGTTTTTCGAGGTAGGGTCTCACACTAGCCCAGGCTGACCTGGAATTCACTCTGTAGTCTCAGGGTGGCCTTGAATTCACAGCAATCCTTCTACCTCTGCCTCCCGAGTGCTGGGATTAAAGGCGTGCGCCACCATGTCCGGCCTAAATGTTTTTTTAAATATTTTATTTATTCATTTTCAAGCAGAGATACAGAGAGAGAGAGAGAACACCAGGGCCACCACCTAGTTGGTCTGGCTTATGTGGGTCTTGGGGAGTCGAACCGGGGGCCTTAGGCACTGGAAGCAAGTGCCTTAACCTCTGAGCCATCTCTCCAGCCCCTTAGGGTATTATGTATGTAGCTAATGACCTCATGTCTCCACCTCCCACGTGCTAGGATTACAGGTATGTGCCTCCACATCTGTCTTTATTTTGTATTTAGTTTTTTAAAAATATTTTATTTATTCATTTTTCAAGCAGAGAGAGAGAGAGAGAGAGCGAGCCACGCACTGGGGAACTGAACCTGGGGCCCTAGGCACTGGAGGCAAGTGCCCCAACCGCTGAGCCATCTCTCCAGCCCCTTTGTCTTTAGGTTTCTGGGCTGCCAAAGAAATGGTCGCACATCTACGTGGACCTACTCACGTTGCTTCTCCGGCTAGGCGAGACTCCCTTTTTTACTAAATGCACTAGTCTGGAAGCTAGTTCAGTGGAATAAGGCACTCGCCACACAACACAGTACCTGAATTTGGACCCCTCCCCATCCTGGGAGGGGCCGGTTTCTGTAATCCCAGTGCACCTGCAGTGAGAAGGAGTTCCGAATTTCCTGGAAGCCCCCAATGGAGCATTGAACAAGGTGGACAGCAAGCACCAGATCAAAAGTCACCCTCTGGGGCTGGAGAGGTGGCTCAGCAGGTAAGGCACTTGCCTGCAAAGCCTAAGGACCCAACGAAGTAAAGCCAGATACACAAAGTGGTGCGTGTGTCTGGAGTTCATTTGTAGTGGCTGGAAGCCCCAGTGCAATCATTCTCTTTGTCTCTCTGTCTCTGCAAATAAGTATTTTTAAAAATATTTTATTTATTTACGAGAGAGAGAGAGAGAGAGAGAGAGAGAGAGAGAGAGAGAGGCAGACAGAGAATATGGGCGCATCAGGGCCTCCAAGCCACTGCAAATGAACTCCAGACACACGCACCCTCTTGTGCATCTGGCTGTATATGGGCACTGGGGAATCGAACTCTGGTCCTTCTGCATTGCAGGCAAATGCCTTAATTGCTAAGCCATCTCTTCAGCCCCAAATAAGTATTTTTAAAAAGAGTTCCCTTCAGTTAAAAAAAAAAGTCCTCTGATCTCCATATGAGATCCCACTTCAGAAGAAAAAAAAAACTTTTGATAGTATATATATTTTGGGGGGAAGGGGGTTCAAGGTAGGGTCTCGCTCTAGCCCAGGCTGATCTGGAATTCACTCTGTAGTCTCAGGGTGGCCTCAAACTCACAGCGATCCTCTTTCCTGTGCCTCCCGAGTGCTGGGATTCAAGGCGTGCACCACCATGCCTGGCAGTATATCCATGTGAAGCCATTAGAAACATGTATATGCAGATTCCTTTCTACAATTTAGAATGCAAAAGTGGAGCCGGGCGTGGTAGTGCACGCCTTTGATCCCAGCACTCTGGAGGCAGAGGCAGGAGGATCACCGTGAGTTCAAGGCCAGCCTGAAACTCCATAGTGAATTCCAGGTCAGCCTGGGCTAGAGCCAGACCCTACCTCGAAAAACCAAAAAATAAAAATATTTTTAAAAATGGGTGGTGCTGGCCAGGCATGGTGGCAAATGCCTTTCATCCCAGCACTCGGGAGGCAGAGGCAGGAGGATTGCCGTGAGTTCATGGCCACCCTGAGACTCCAGAGTGAATTCCAGGTCAGCCTGGGCTAGAGGGAGACCCTACCTCGAAAAACCAAAAGGAAAAAAAATAATCTTTTAATTTAAAATATAAACCAGGGCCGGGCATGGTGGCGCATGTCTTTAATCCCAGCACGCGGGAGGCAGAGGCAGGAGGATTGCCGTGAGTTCAAGGCCACCCTGAGACTACAGAGTGAATTCCAGGTCAGCCTGGGCTAGAGCGAGACCCTCCCTCGGAAAACCAAAAAAATAAAAATAAAAAAATAAAAAAACAAGGAAAGCCTGCTAAATCCACGGCTTTTACTAAATGAGCGAAGCACGCGCGTCGTAACCAAGCCATCGGAGGAGCCGGCTTCAGCAGACAGAACCAAAGACCCCGATTTCGCGCTCGCGAGATTTGAGCCCTCGCGGCCACCGTCGCGAGGCCGGAAGCGAGCGGTTTCTTCCGGGAACCGCGGCCTCTGAAGCCGTTGAGGGTCTGGTCGGTGGCGCCGTTAGCCCGGCCCGGGGGCCGCCATGGCGACGCCGGCGGCGCTGGAGCGCTGGGTGCAGGAGGAGCTGCACGCGGTGCTGGGGCTGAGCGAGCGGCACGTCGCGCAGTTCCTCATCGGCACCGCGCAGCGCTGCGCCTCGGCCGACGAGTTCGTGCAGCGCCTGCGCGACACCGACACCCTGGACCTGGGCGGGCCGGCCCGCGACTTCGCGCTGCGGCTGTGGAGCAAGGTGGGCGGGGGGCCCGCGGGGGTCCAGCTGGCCGGGACCGGCGTCGTCCTGCGCGCCCGCGGCTCGCGCCGGAGCCTCGGCACCAGCTGGGACCCCTGTGTTCAAGGGAGGGTCCCCGTGGGAGCCACTGAGGAAGGCATCCAGCGCAGTGCACCCGCACCCATAGGAACACACGTGCACACGTGTTCACGTGCACCTGCACACACAGGACCACTCGTGCACACGCGTTCTTGTGCACCCCACACACGTTCACGTGTGCCCACACACGTAGGAACACGTGCGCACGTGTTCACATGTACCCACACAGGACCACTCGTGCACACGTGTTCTTGTGTACCCGCACACACGTTCACGTGCACC
>PVHP010054435.1:0-10451 GCA_004024765.1 Zapus hudsonius | reverse complement strand
TGTAGAGGCTGGAGAGATTACTCCATGGTTAAGCCACTTGCCTGCAGGTGGTTTTTTCCAGGTTTGATTCCACAGTACCTACTAAAACCAGATGTACCAAGTGGCACTTGCATCTGTAGTTTGTTTGCAGTGGTTAGAAGCCCTGGAATGCCCATTCATATTCTCTCTCTCTCTCTCTCTCTCTCTCTCTCTCTCTCTCTCTCTCTCTCTCTGTGTGTGTGTGTGTGTGTGTGTGTGTTTCAAGAAATGAATAAAAATAATTTTAAAAAATCATATCAAAATTCTTGGTAGCAATCAACAGAGATCAGACATAATTATATTAAACAAAAAGAGATTTGGCAGGGGTCAACTTGACCAATGCATAAAACTGACTAAGTCTGCATGGTCAATATGAAAAATAGAAGAATCTAAGTCATAATTGGATATAGGCTAAGCTGCCACAGTAAGATGCCTAAGGGCTATGTGTTAGGCATGTCAAATGACATGGTTTTCACAGATGAGTCAAGGCTAGTCTACAGACTTTGCTCACACATTTCCACAATGCCAATCAATAGTCTTGTTTTCTTCCCTTCTGTTGTTCCTCCATTTCTTTAAGATGTCCTTTCTCCTGAGGTAAATGACATCATTTAGAATTGTGGAGGAACAAAAAGGAGAAATAAAGGCTAGCCAAGGCAATGAAATGGTCCAATGGGTGGTTCCCACCCACCCTGTTTGTGATGGTTAAATTTTGTTGTCAACTTGACCTTTCAAGTAATCTTGGGTGGGTCTCTGAGGATGTTCCCAGGAAGGCAGCCTCTCAGTAGGGGGCAGGATGTAAGGAAGCTCAAAGAAGAATACAGGAAGGAAATTACAGGGACTCAGGAAGCCATTAAGTCTGGGGAAGGGTTGCAAGACCCCACCCTAAGGCTACATAAAGGAGAAAAATTCTCTTTGGCCCTCCTGCCTGTTTGCTATTCTTTGTGTAGTGTCGGTGATGGGTTTCTCTCTCTGCTTGGACCTATGAAAGTGGAGCAGCCTCTTTTGCATTCTGGAACTTCCCCTGTATCTATAGCTACAAAAAAATCATTTCCTCCCCAAAACTGTGCCTGGTTTGAAGATTCATCCCAGCGGCATGTGACTGACTATGACACTGTTTGTTCCTCACTCTTTGAAACATACATATTTGGCCTCAGCTGGATGCAAGGATGATTGAGAATTGTAGGCTGAATTCATCAATGCTATACCTTGCATTAACTTTACCAAAAGGATTAAGAACAGAGTAAAATAAATTCTATGAAAAAGGATACTTAGTTAAGGGAACCCCAAAGGTTATACAATTAGGAGCTACAATAAACACTGTTCAAAGAAATAGTGACATCCATCCATGTTCTTCCTTGGTCAATATCTCTGTTCTTAAACATGTGCAATATCCATTAAAGTTTCAGTATCTCAGAAAAGAATGACTTATTGACCTGTCCAAAAAATCAGTGGTTGCTCCACCACAGATTCACTGAGATAGGAACAAATTATAAATTTCTAATCACTTTCAAATTCCATAATGAAATATATCACTAACATCTACCTGAAATAGACAAGATGAACAATCTAAATTGGGAGCCAGAGAAGAAAGAGTTTGTAGGTGAAAACTTAAATCTGCTATAAAATTTATATTATGTTCTTTAAATTATGTTCCAAATAGCTCCATCATTCAATTCATTTCTTCCTTCATCCCAGCTCTATATATTCTAAATTCTCTAAATGATTGGATGCACCATGCTGGGAATGTCATTATAATTCTTGAACGAAAGTGTTGAAGTTTATAAAAGGAAAGATATGATGAATGTGGTAAGATAGTGAGCATTCTCATTAGTCTAAACATCTACCTTAGAAATAATCCTCAATTGCAATGTTATACTCATCAGTAACAGTGATGTAGTTATAGAAAGGATTGTGAATTGGGAATCTGGAAACCTCATGGAATGCAGTTTGGTCATCTCCGTTTATCCCTTTTAAGTTTGATTTCTCATCCTTAACATTAAGATAATAATCTCATTGCAGAGGGTCATTGTACAAGCTAATCTAAAATGTAGCAACTGCTTAGCTAGTGGAAAGCATTCAGCAATTATCACTTTCACATCTCAGCCACTATCACCACCCAGATATGCTTCCTTTAGTTGCCAAGATATTATAATGGTTGCCTGTGGGATACAACATATATTCCAGTTACAAGGCATCGTTTCTGGTAATAAAACATATGGCCACACACATGAATCGCTTTAATTCCACAAGCAGCTTTTCTAATGAGAACTACATCCAAATTGTGGCTTAAACCTGTCTGGAATTATAAGCAGTTAATAGTGTGAGTTCTAAATGACTTAAAGAAGAGGAGGCTTAAGGTATGTTCAATGATTATTTGTTAGATTATTATTCCAATATCATTTTTTAAAATGCACGGCTCTTCTGCAAACATGAAATAAACATATGTTTCATGTTTTATTCAGATGATTAATTAGATAACAAAATTACCTTAAAGCATCTTAGCAATGGCAATATAGACAGGCAAAGGAACAGTGAAATTAATTAGGTAAAAATAGAAAATTGATCAGTGATCCTATAAAACTATAGAACTATAAACTTTGACATAATATATTTTATTGAAGAGCCATCTCCAAGTCTACATATAACTTCTTATATCTGGACTCTGAATATTAAAAACCCAAATCAATAAAAATGTATTATAGATTATTACATAGTCTCCAAGGCAAGTAAATGATGCTTCAATTTTATATTAAAAGGACATGAACTCATCCATGTTTAATTTTATTCCTCATGCTTTAGATGCATTTTCCTTAACAGCAATAATATTAATAATTACTGACCAAAACACCTACAATGCAGGTACTTTTGTTCTTCCTCAAATTATTAAAAAAGGCAAAAATCAGTGTTTCCAATTTTCAAATTAACCGATGCATTCATAATCAAAATATCACATTTACCACTGACATCATTTTCTTAAGGACTATGATAACTCCCTCTTTCTTTTTTTTCTTGTTCATAATTTCACATTTTATTAAAAACAAGATAGCATATGTATAACATTTTAGGACATTAACAAAACTTATTAAATGTCTATAAAATTATTAGTATTAGTTGACCTTTAAATTATCATATGAAGAAGAAAAATTCTTATTAGCCTCATTTGTCCATAGAAACTACAAGTGAAGAGAATGAAGCGAAGGATATTTTGAAGGTTCACATTTTCTTAAATAAACTGCAAATCCAAGTTTGCAGTGACAAACCGCCTGGTAGCTCTAGGCTGGCCTGAGGCAAAGCTGTAAAGCTTCCAAGTGTGATTTCTCTGCTTTCTAGTCTCCCTGAGACCTCTCTGCTTTCTTCTGCCAGTCTGCCTATGCTAGTGTTCACTGATTTGGGCTCTCAGTCTACTCCCCCAACAATTCTCTGCTCTAAGCTGGCATTTCTACCAACTGCCTCAGATCTAGGAACAATCTTGTCTGTGGAAATAAGAAGTTGCTATGCCCCTGTATATTCTAATTTATGGTGTATGCATGAATCCTTCCAGAAATGATTTCTACTAAATATGAGAAAATGCTTAATAGTGGTTTATCAATTGACTTTTCATATGACATAATAAATAGTATATAAGGGCCTGGTATCTAATGGTAAGGAGTCATAAATAATGAGACTTCTCACAATTCGGACCTGTAAGCAGTTTCATTGCCTTTATGAATGAGTGTTAGTATTCAGACCAACACTTCATTCGCCTTCATCAACAAAATTTATACTCCAGAAGTCTCACAATGTGTCAAATATCTTTTCTTTTCATTCATCTTCACAGAGAGGGAAGAGTCTGATACAAGATAAAGTTTTGTTAAGGGAAGTTAATTCGAAAATATAATGAGGATGACCAATATGTTGGTAGCTGAAGGGAAATTCTCATGACACATCAGATCTAAAATATATCATGTCACCTCTTGCATTTGTTAGTGCCTTATGTTGATGGCCTACCCATTTTAAGATCTACCATATATTTTGAGCATTCCAAGTAAAAACAAAATTATGCTAATACAAACTCATTACCAGGCATGTTAATTCAAGTGAACAGTGACTGAATATCTCACATATGAAAGCATCTATTGAATATCTCACATAAAATAGATGACTCTTGACTCATTGCAAGTCATTCCTAAAAGTTGCCACATTTTCAAGGCATCCTTGGTTCATAGTCTCCTTTGCATATTATATTTTCTCAAACTCACAGTGAAAAGATTCACCAAACAGACTCAGCTACTAGGTAACTAGATCCAGCCAACTTATGTATTTACATCACAACATACCAATCTGTAAAAACTAATCCATAAAAATTGAAAGAGAACTTATTTCTATTTTAGAAAGCCAAACATGGATGCACATGCCTGTAACCCCAGAGCTGAGGTGGGGAGTGGGGTGGGCAGAGACAGGAGAATCATCGGGGCTCCCTAGGCTGCCAGGATGACCAAAAATAACAGCTCCAGGCTCAGTGAGAGACTCCATCACAAGGAAACAAAGTGCAAGAGCCATAGAAACACCTGATGTTCTGCTCTGACCTCTACATGGGGTAGACACATTGGAACACACACTTGCATATGCACTACACACATACATATATATAGACATCATATGTGTGTATGTGTGTATTGTATTCAGTAATGGAATAAATATTTCTTTATGTTATTCTATTTATTATTATATTATTATTAATGTATTATATAATATATTACATTATTAATAATATAATATTACTGCATTATTAATATTTTATATATTTATATATTTTACCATTAATGCTGTAATTAGATTATATAGATAGAAGAGAGATAAGATAGATAGATAGATAGATAGATAGATAGATAGATAGATAGCTAGATAGATAGATAGATGATACATAGATATCATTGCATAGATTTGAAAATGATAGAATCAAACTGAACATTTCTACTCTCAATTTTTACTCCATTGAAATTTTACCACAGTGCATTCTCCTAAAATGATGGCTTCAGAAAATGCAACATCAAGGAAAGGAATGGCAGGGCTGTGGAGATAGCTCATCAGTGAAGTGCGTGCCATGCAAGCATAATTTTGGATCCTCAACACCCAGGTTAAAGCTGGGTGTGGTCACACATACCTGCAATATCATTGCTGGAGGATTCCTGGAGCTTAATGACTAGCTACTTTTGCTGAATTGGTAAGTTCCAGCTTCAGAGAGAGAGACTCTATCTCAAAAAATAAAAGTGGAGACCCAAAAGAGGAAGACAGTGTTGATCTCTGGCCTCCATATACACTCATACACATTCACAGATAACCCTCTCCCACATGCAGACCCACAAAAACAGAAACATATAACAAACACATACAGCACACAAAAGAGCAGCTGCAATCTAATATTAAAATCATGTATTCCTGCTCATCATCCAAGCAAAAGCTTTACATATCAGGTAGTATAAACTTCAGTAATGATCATGAAAATATAAAATATATTTATTAAGAACAGCATGTTGAAGAATCTTTTCTGGCAGTAAAAACTGAAAAAAGAAGGAATTTTGAGACTCTGCAGGTTTCAGTAACATTTTTGACAGATGAAGATGGTGAAATTCTAATATTTCCCAAATAAGTGCCCTCTAATTTTTGTCAAATGAAAGTTTGGCAAATAAAATATGTTAACAATTTTAGGCAGACTTTAAAAATACCTTGCAAAAACACCATCAACATTCATAATTTAACAGCTATTAACTAATTATGATTTTTAAAAAGACAAGCATGTCTACTTTCTTCTCTTATTCAATATAGTACTGGACATTTTATCCAGCACAATTAGACAAGAAAAAGAAATTAAAGTATACACATAGGGAGAAATTCAAACTGTCCTTATTTGTATGTTGTATGATTCTATGCATAGCAAAATCTCAAGATTCCACTAAAAGGCTATTAGAAATGTTAAATGAGTCATGGGAAGTTACAGGGTCATGGCAGAAAGTCAGCACACAAAAACATCAACATTTTTATTTCTCAAAAATAATTTTCCTGTGGGGAAAAAATTCATGAAAGCAATCATATCTATAAAATCTATAAAAATTAAAATGTTAGAAGTAAATTTAGCCAAGAAATCTACATTGAAATTACAAAACACTGATAGTAGAAACTGAAGAAAACCTACACACAAAACAATGAAAGAACTCTCATGTTTGTGGATTGAGGAATAAGTGTGTGTGTGTGTGTGTGTGTGTGTGTGTGTGTGTGTGTGTGTGTGTGAATGTTCATATATGGGCAAACATATGTGTGTGGGTGTGCATGCACATAAAGGCCAGTGATCACTTTGGCATGTTGTCCTCAATTGCACTCCTCAGTTTTTTAACCTTTTTATTAACAACTTCCATAAATAGAAACAATATACCATGATCATAACCCTCTCCCACCGTCCTCCCATTCCTTATTTCTTGAGACAAGATATCTCGCAGGAATTTTGTCTCCTCCTCTGCAGCCCTGGGATTACAAGCATTTGTCAGCATGCCTGCACTGTCATCATGCTAAAGGAACAAGCACTTTATCCATGGAAACATCTCCACAGTAAAAATTACTTTTTTAAATGCTCGTGCTACCTAAAGAAATATAGAGATTCAGTATAACTCTCATCAAAATACTAAGACATTCTCCATTGATGTAGAAGAAATGACACTAAAATTCATCTGTATTCACAACAGACCCCAATCTTGAACAAAAAGTACAGAGCTGGATGCAACATATCACTGATTTCAAAATATCCTGTGGAGGTATACTAACATAAAGATCTTTTTACAGGAAATATATCCACAGATACCTAGATCCAAAGGGCACAAGAGAGATCCTAGAAATAAACCCACACATCTATAGCCAACTGATTTTAATAAAGTCACCAAACACATACATTAGAGAAAGGACAGCCTCTTATATAAATTGTGTTGGAAAACAGGCAGAAGATTAAAATGTCAATCGCTTCTCTCACAATGTACAGAAAGCAACTCAAATTAATCAAAGACCTAAATAAAAGACCTGAAACTATAAAACTTCTAGAAGCAAACTTAACAGAAATACCTCATAGGCAATGACATTTTGAGTAAGACTCTAAATGCACAGGAAAAAAACAGCAAAAACACAAAGTCACAGGAAATAAAAGGTGAAAATATACAAAATGGATTACACCAAACAAAGATGCTTCTATGCAGAGAAGGAGACATTTAACAAAGTAGAGACAATTCACAGAATGAGAGAACAAGCTTGTCACCCATAAGGGATTAACATCTAGAATATACAAGGAACTAACAATAAAAATAAATTAAAAATGGACAAATCTCAACAGACCCTTCACTAATAAGGAAACACAAATGATTGGCAAATGCACTTTAAAATGCTTGATACCATTAACCATTTGGAAATGCAAATCAAAACTACAATGAAATATCAAACCCTAGTTAATGTGTGGTTACTATATAAATAATACAACAAAAGTGGGCAAATGTGGTCAAAATGGGAATTTCAGGCATTGTTGTTAGGTATATAAATTAACATGCTAATCCATTTAGAAGGATAGAAGCCCGTCAAAAACACTAAAAATTGTTCTACAGCTAACCTATTACCGGGATTATATTCAAAGGATCTTAAATTAGCTGACCAAAGAGACACCTGCAGGTTTATTGTGGAACTAGTTATAAAAGCCATGCTGTAGAACTGATCTAGCTTTTCAATAGATGAATGAAAAAGACAATGTGATGCCCTGTGGATGCCTGTAACCAAAAGGAGTGTGTTATCCTTTAATTTTTAGCAAAATAGATGGATCAGGAAGACATCATGTTAAATGAAATAAGCCAGGCACATACAAACAAGTACCTCATATTCTGTCTTATCTGTGGGAGCTAAAATATAGTCAGCCAGAATGCAGAATAATGATTTCTAGAGGTTGACAGTATGGGGAGGGTAGCTAAAGGGAAGCTTGATTTTATTAGGTAACTCTGTATCTATACAATGAAGTAGTTCACTGAATTCTACTAGTAGGTACAATTAACACACCAGTTTTAAAAACTAAACTGTTAAAGCACTGCTTTGAGATGCTTAACTAAGAATAGCCCCCTTCAAACTGTTATCATCTACTCCTCAAGTAAATACAAGCTCATAGTAAAGTTGACAAATATGGATCTCTCTAATCAAGATAGTGTTATTGCTAGACCAAAGAATTTCAAGGTGCTGCTCTGAATAGATATCTATAGAAATGCCAAAATAGGTCTGAAGAATTTGGCTTCAAAAATCCTACTGAAGGGCTGGGATTTAGGTGAATGGTATGTGCAAAGCCCCACACAAAACAAAAACAGTTTGAGGTTCATCAGTAACACGCATGAGAATAATTGAGATGCATATGGGTCATTTGCAGTTATAGATAGATTGATAATAAGATCTAATCTCTATACCCATTTGCAAAGGATGTGCTCATTAACTGTATTCCTCTCCCTGTTGAGAGGGAACAAAGGCTCAAAGACCAAGTAAATCAAGGTCAATGAGAGATGCTCTTCTCTAATCCAGACACCTGACTTACATGTTATGCTTACTAATACATATTGTCATGCAGATGAAATAGAAAGATGCATGAAGCACTTTCCCATTTTCCATTCAACAAATACCCCTTCTCTCCCTTGACAGGAGCCTAAAGGTCTTCCAGGTTGACCATTTTCTCATCTTCAATCACTAGATTCCTTTCATAATGAAAATGTTAACTTGGTTGGAGACAATAAATTGAATATGTTTAATTTACCTCCTGACATATAGAAAGCATTCAATAAAATGCTTGTTATTTTTAATGAATGCAATAGCATTTAATCTATTAGTAAAGAGCCATTTATCAAATTAATTGACATATAATGGAGAAGAATCCCAGGGTATGAGACAAGAGAGATAAATGGACAGAAAAGCAGAGGGAAGGGTCTTTTCTAAACTGTGCACTAATTCACAGACACCGGATGGTGGTCCACTGGATGCAGAGAAGGAGAATATAGCGATTCTTTACTGAACATATGGACATATTCTTTTTTAATTTTTTTCTTTATTAAGCAGAGAGAGAGAGAGAGAGAGAGAGAGAGAGAGAGAGCGCACCAAGGCCACCACCTTGTGGGTCTGGCTTATGTGGGTACTGGGGAATTAAACCAGAGCCTTATGCACTGGAGGCAAGTGCCTTAACCACTAAGCAATCCCTCCAGCCCTGACTATGGACATTTTCTACAGGGAAGCCAAAAGGATGTTTTTGTTCTCCCAGCTGCTCCCCTACTTCTCAGAATCTCTAGCTGACAAACTGCTCTTAACTACTGGCTAGTTGTTGAAGCAAGTGACAAGTATGGACACCTTTAAAAATGAAAGAAAACATAAGCATTAAAAGATTAAGTAGCCATATCCCAACTCTCCATTGAACTGCCTATGACCATTTTGAAAGATTTCATGTTACTTTAAGGAGGTAGAGATAATGTTTTGTAAGTGTTCACTTTGTTTCTCCTCATTCCATGTAGCTACGCAAGTTTCCCTCAGCCCTTGCTTTACCAACATTTCTAAGGGACATTTGTAATCTGTCTTGGGCTGTAATCTCTTCCACAGCTCATAGTTCCTCACCCCCACTAGCACAACCATCTGCACTTTCTCCCTCTCCCCAAGGAAAGGGTCTTTTTGCCAAGTGTTTGTCCCTCCCCTTCCCAAGCTTCACTCCAAGGAAAGAACATACAGATAAGGCTTTGATTTGGCAAGCAACTTCAAAGCTCTAAAGTTTATAGTGGCTCTAAATAATATGTCCCAAATCTGGTTGATTTCAAGTCCTATAGAGCCAGAATTACTGATCACTCACATAAACGGGAGCCACAATTTTTCCCATGACAAATCCCCTGCAGACCCAACATTAGAGACCAACTTTATAATAATAAATGACATGATTATCTTGGGGAACATTATCATACACTCTCTATCAGGTTCATGTTAGCAAATCTTTTTCCAAATGGCTCTCAGATCATTAACTTCGGTAATTTTTCACTCATTGTGAATATGCATTTAGAACATGGAAAAGCTTGTGCGTTGTTCAGAATTGTCAAATTCCTTCTTTTTTCCTCCTTAAACTCATGAGGCCCCTGAGTGCTATTAAGTAATTGCTTTATTATTCACATAATGTGTTTGTATATGAGTAGGTGCTCAGGAAATATTAAGCTTGATGATGAGCAGAAAACTGATTTTCTCACCTGGACATTTTATGATGATTCACTTTTCAGTGATAATTCAGAGTTACAGGCGTATAAAGAAAAGATGGAAATTCAAGTCAGGGGCCTTATTCAGAGATTTAATTTTCACTGCACACAGGGATCCTCTAAGAAACTTTTAAAAATGCAAATACTTGGGTGCTTAGAGAAATTGTGCTTCCC
>PVHP010054434.1:0-10583 GCA_004024765.1 Zapus hudsonius | reverse complement strand
CAATTCCCCGATGCCCCCCTTCCCCATCCCCAATCAGCTGTATTTCCTCCTCCATGGGTCATCTGGATCAGTCCTTGTGACAGGGGACCATGGATAGCCTAGTATTCAGCCAGGTTCTCCTGGCCATGCCTCTGGATAGTCTCCCCCACCACGGCTCTCACAATCTTTCCGCCCCCTCTTCCGCATAGTTCCCTGAGTCATGGTGGATGAGTATTAAGGCTGCTTTAAGGTTGTGAGCTTAGGGGTCTTTGTGTCGAAAATCATTGGTTTCTGTCTCACTGGCTTATCCTGTGTTGATTTAATGGCTGTGGCTGTGGGTCCCTTGTTCATCACGACATTCTCTGTGGGGTTCCATATGGATCCTCCACGGTATGACTGTGGTGGCTCCTCTTTTGCCAGAATCTCAGCTATTGGCCTACGGTCGGTTGGTAGGGTTAGATGGGCCCCAGCTCTCTCGCTGCATCCTGAAAAATATGAACACACTCTCCATCTGAGAGTGAGATCAGTGTAGGTTAACAAATATACACAACTCTGGATTACCTAGATTCTATTTTTAGTAGCCTCCCTGTAAATCGCTCTCATAGTGCAACTTGTCTTGGGAGCCCAAGAGTACGGGATCCAGTGCCTATTGCCCTGAATCCCAAGTTCCAGACAAAAGGTCTCCCTCACTAAGTGGAAAATTGGCTAAATTTGAAAGCTGTTGATTCTCTCCCCCAGGCCCAGGCTCCTCCATTACACAAGTGCTCCTTTCTTGGTTCACTGTTCTCTCCCAGTAGGAGGTGTGGTCAGCCTACTCATGACTGCAGATTGTGTTTTGTGTCAGTGGTCTCTGTTTACTCCAGCTGTCGTTGATCAGTTTTTCCTGGCAGCCTGTGCAGTGCCTTCCAGCACTACACTAACTGCCTTCTATTTCCCACCCAGGAGTCCCTGGTTGTGTCCAATATAAGAGGTGGTGTTTTCTAATGGGAAAATGGGAACAACCACCTCTGCTTCTTTGTGTTGATGAAGTAAGTTAGATGAAATGAAAAGGCCTGGCACATATTGTTAACTCTACCAATATTCATTCTTATCTTCTGTTATCTAAAAACTGGAAGTATTTTGGAGGAAGTTCACATTCTGTAATTACTTATTACTTACTACCCATGTCAACTCTTAACCTCAAACTATGGTACACACTTTTGTTCAGAGCCTAAAACATTTCTTGGCCTGTAATAGGTGTTCATAATAATTATTGAATTAATTAGATAAATAAATTAGTAGAAAACAATAGATGATAAATAAATTGGAATTAAATTACAATTGAATATTCTGGAAAATCCTAAACCTTTTCAATTACTTAAAGAATATTCATCCTCTTTCTTCAGAACTTGGTTCTTAGAATTCCTAGATTAGAACCTTCGGGTTGTAATGGACTGTACACTTTTCTCCCTCTAATTCTCATATGTGCCTTCAGCTTTGGACATACATTTTCATTTTTGTTCTCAATTTATTCCCACCTGCCCAGAACTTTGACACACGGATGACTTTGGGAGCATTCTAACTTCAATCCTGGCACTTACTTTCATTCTTTCTTTAACCTTTCCAGGCGAAAGCTAAGAATAATCTTTCTAGAATGTTCATTTGATTTTCATGTCCAGCTTAAATTGAAATTAAATTGAAATCTTGAATACTGTGCTTTCTTCTTACTTTAAACAAATTCAACTCCTTAATTTGTCTCAGGATCTGCCCCTGTGTAGAGTCTATTATATTCATCCCATCTGATTTCTTTCTGCATTTGACAGAATGGTCCACTGTAATCAAACTCCATCCTTGTGTTACCTACATCCTGACAAGTGATGCCGGTCATTACTTTTTTCTTTCATACTTTCTTTCTCCTCATATACGTTCTTAAATCCTATTTTTATGCTTAATTCTGTCTCTTCCACCAAGGCTCCTGGTGGAAGAGATTAATTAGGGGGGCAATGCCTCTGGATAGTCCCCCCACCATGGCTCTTTTTTAGTCCTGGAAGAATAATGGTTGATCTTTTCCCTGGTACAAAAACTCTGGAGTTATTAGTCTGGAGTTATTTTCAAATATCTATATATATACATATATATTTGGAGAGAGAATAAATATCTGTATCTATCTATCATATATCTATCTATATTCATTTTCTTTTCCTGCTAAATACATGGCCACTGAGTCCATGTACCAGATCTCATATATGACTGTTGTATTCCTCTCAACATGGAGCTAGGAGTTCATCATAGGAGTTGAAAAATGTTTCCTTACAGATGAGTTGAATTAGGGGATCAGCAAGATGACTGAGCAAGGAACGCTACCTGATGAGAAAGTATTTCTTGAGGAATAATCCAGTAAGTAGAAGGGATAGAAAGAAGGGAAAGTCAGTTTCAGGAGTAAAGCATTTTAAGCAAACATTTGCATCGTTTTGCGAATTGTTGAGAACTTTAATGTATGAACATCCTGTAATTTGACTGGATTCCCTTCCCAGCATCCCTTTTTGTCGCCCCCTCCTGTCCCCATCCACTGAGGACCCTCCCCTTTTTTCACCATCTCATTCCTTTGTACTCTTCCGTCGGAGGAAGATGTCAAAACATTGATGGGCTCAGAAGCGTGCAGCTCTTGTGTGGGTGTAGGTAATCACAGTGGGGATGTCGTGCACCAGCCAGTTCATGTCAGGAGGACAGTGCCCCAACGTACCCACTCTGTGGCTCTACATTCTGTCAGCCCTCTCTTCTTTAACGTTCCCTGGCCTTAAAGAATGTGATAGTGTTGAGCTCTCAGCAGCCTCTTATTTTACAGCTCTGGTAAGGTTTTAGTCTCCTCAGTGTCTACTGCCATTTCCATAGAGAAGCCTTTGGGCTAGCAATGAAAGCAGGATCCACGTTCTTTCTCTGTAATGATCCCTGAATCCTGGCAGATGTGAGGGAGGTAACTTGTGTCGTGATAAGCACTGGGCTTTCTCTTCTTCTTGTTATCATGACGATTCTGGGGTCTTGTTGGTTTTCACCACTATCTATAAAAAACAAAACAAAAACATAAAAAATACATTTTTGATGCAAAGAACAATGGTAGCATCCATTGTCCATGTAGGGTTTATAACCTTCCAAACCATAGGTTTTTGACTTGGTTTGGATTTCCTCCCACTGAGTGAGCCTCATATCCAATCAGAGACAGTTGATCACCTCCATAACTTATGTATCACACTTGTAGCCATGGGCACATCTTGCCTGACTGGTTGATTGCGTAGCTTTCAGATCCACTGCTTGTTGAGATTGTTGATGGCTTTCCTCCCAAGGCAGCTCACACAGTGCTTCCTAGCCCTTGGGCAGCTAGCTGGTAGGTGCTGGCTTCCGTTTCAGTTCCAGCATAATCTGGTTCCAGCCTGTTGTGTCTTCAGCAATAGGATCTTTTGTGCAGCTTTATAAAACTGTTAGCACAAAACATTGTGTTCTGTGAGAAAATTATGTCTAAGAAATGCTTTTGGCTCAATATATTTGGGAAATGTGATTAACCAGACTTGACTCATTTTTTAAACTGCAAAGATTCTCAAAGTCCTTAGACTGCTCACATACACTGAGGCTCTCCAGATTCATGATGGAACTTTGTTGACACATATATATTACTATCTCAAGGACTATTAATGTTCCACAGAACACAGTTTAGGAAACACAGTTGTAAAGGTCAAAGACTTTAACCTAACCAGTCCTCATCAGGATATGATCCCCTCAAAACTGCCAAATGCATGTAGCATTGAGATGGTCAAGGAAAGTCAATTTTCTTTTTTTTTTAAATATTTTATTTATTCATTTTCAAGCAGAGAGATAGATAGAGAGAGAGAGAGAGAGAGAGAGAGAGAGAGAGCATACCAGGACCACCACCTTGTGGGTCTGGCTTATGTGGGTCCTGGGGAATTGAACCCGGGGCCTTAGGCACTGGAAGCAAGTGCCTTAACCGCTGAACCAACTCTCCAGCCCGGAAAGTCAATTTTCTTAAAGTCAAATCCACCACAAGTAATTTCAGAGGGCTAGCTGATCTCTTTCCTAACCATCGTGCTATCGTGTTGCCAGCTCTAATTCATCAAGCTGAAAATATCATCAATTTTGCTGTTCAAATTCTGATCATAGAACAATTGGATTTGCAGACTAGAAGCTGGTAAACGGATGTTGGATAAAGCTCACAACAGAGACCTAAATGCTGTTTGGCACCATGAATTGGCATGGATGGATATGAAAGCTTATTTGCTGTTTTATCTTTCTCCCTAAATAGAGATATTTTAACCTAGTGAAAGTCCTGGATGTTCAGAGTCAATGGCCTGTGGATTCATTATATAACTGTAATATATATATAATTACTTCTGGGAAACCAAAGGATTCCAACTTAGTATTCTGGTTTCATTTCTTTGGGAAGTTCTGTGTTTCACTCCTTTTCCAGGTACATAGTACCACTTCACTTTGACATGACCACCATCATCACTTCTACTACACCAACACCATTGGATGACCTTTGCTGTAAGCTGGGTACTCTAGTAAGTATTTTACTATGTTTCAAGCTGGGCGTGGTGGCATCTGCCTTTAGTCCCAGCACTTGGGAGACTGAGGTAGGAGGATCACCAGGAATTCAAGGCTAGCCTAGGAGTACAGAGTGACTTCTAGATCAGCCCAGGCTAGAGTGAAACCCTGCCTTGAAAATAAAACAACAACAACAACAAACAAAAATGTTACCTATGTTTCCTAATGGAGTTCTCACAGCAGTTCTTTGAGGTAAGGTTTCGCATATGATAAAAACAAATTTGTGAGAGTAAACATTTAAATACAGTTCTATCAGATCTTAAAGCAGAAATACTTAGGTGTTGTACAGGAGTTTGGATGTAGCCCCTAGGGGCTGCATATAATATAACAAATATAATCATATATAATTTACAAATTCTTTCGTTGGATATTAATGTAATCATATACATATGTATATATATATGATTGTGATATGAATAGGTTTCACTTACCATAATTACTAAAACAACACCAGTCTCCCAACAACATGGGTTTAGTTTGAGCTACCATTTTATATTAATTGTCATTGGATGAAATATAAGCTTTGCTCTTAGCTCTTTAGTCCACAACTCCCAGTGCAGGTCATAGGCATGCATTGAGATTGGTGACCGAGGATACCAGTTCTAACCAGTTCTAACAGTCATTAGTCACTGAGCATCTGCAAATCAGTTTATACACAGATAGCTAAGTGTGAAGTTGTCTTGCTTTCTTGCTATTTAAAATTTTTGTTTTAAAGTTTATTTGAGAGAAAGAGAGCGAGAGAGAAGGGAAGAGAGAAAGAGAGAAGCAGATAGAGAATGGGCACACCAGGGCCTTTCGTCATTGGAAACACATTCCAGATGCATGCGCCACCTTGTGCTTATGGCTTTACATGGGTACTGGGCATTTGGACCTGGGTCCTTAGGCTTTGCAGGCAAGCACCTTAACTGTTGCACCACCTCTCAGCCCCTTGAATTTTCTTTTTATTCTCCAAGTATTACACTTTGAATCTGAAGCATCTCCTGTTTAAGGTTTGGCTGCCAGCTGATGGGGGTTTGTAGAAGTGATTGAATCACGAAGGTTCTGACTTTATCAATGTATTAATCCATTGATGGATTTATTATTTGCTGGCATTATTGGGAGATTTTGGATACTTATCAAGTGTGGCCAGGTGAAGCAAGTAAGTCACTGGGAGTATACCTTTAAAGGGAGTATTTTGTCCCTGGGCCCATGCTTCCTATTTGTGAGTGACTTTGCCCTGGCATACACTCTTGATTTCTTAGTAATTGGTTACTTCCCACACTGAGCTATTGATTGAGGAGAAATACTAGGTCCCTAAAATAAGACAGGCTTATGTCAAAGCTCTTGACTACCCATCCCAGGCAAAAGACAAGACCTTATTGCTGAAAATACCACACAACACTAGATCCAGAAAGGAAGCCAGCTCTCATATGATAGCATGTTTAGTGCTGGAAGGAGCTACATGAGCTGCCAAGGGAAATTGGCCAACAGTATTTGGAGAAAGCAGGAGACACTGCTACACGACAGTGACTGATGGTCTGAGAAAGCAGAGAACACTGTTATAAGGCAGAGACCAGTAACCCAAATGATCCAATCAATACATATGAAAGGAACAGTTTTTAAAAGAAGAAATGCAAATGGCCAATAAATATATGAAAATATGGGCTGGAGAGATGGCTCAGCGGTTAAGGCACTTGCCTCCAGTGCCTAAGGCCCTTGGTTCAATTCCCCAGGACCCACATAAGCCAGACCCACAAGGTGGTGGCCCTGGTGTGCTCTCTCTCTCTCTCTCTCTCTCTCTCTCTCTCTCTCTCTCAACCTGCTTGAAAAATGAATAAATAAAATATTTAAAAAAAAATATGAAAATATGTTCAATACCTTTTGTCATGAGAGATATGTAAATTAAAACTACATCGAGGGGCTGGAGAGATGGCTCAGTGTTTAAGGCACTTGCCTGCAAAGCCTTACAACCCAGTTTTGATTCCCTAGTACCCACATGAAGCCAGACACACAAGACACACAGATGTATATCTGGAGTTCATTTGGAGTGACTGGCAGCCCTGGTGTGCCCATTCTCTCTGTCTCTCTACTTTCTCTCTGTCTGTCTTTCTGCATCTCTATATGCTTACAAATAAATAAAAATACATAAAAAACTACATTGAGATTTCATCTCATCCTGGTCATAATGGCTGTCATCAAGTACCCAATGATAGCAAATGCTGACAAGGATGTGGGGCAAGAGAAACCTTTAGACACTACTTGTGGGAATATAGAATTCATGCAGACACTGTGGAGATTAGCCTGGATGTTCCCCAAGGAGCTAACAATAGAACTTCTATATGATCCAGCTATACCACTCCTGGGTATTTACATGAAAGAATCTAAGTCAGTATACCACAGGATACTGGAATACCCATGTTCACCATGGTAGTGTTCAAAGTAGCTAAGATATGACCTCAGCATAGGCATCCATCAATAGATGAATAGACAAAATGTAATATATATATATATATATATATATATATATATATATATATATATATATATATATATATATATATATGCTGAACCAAGTCTGTACTCCAACCAGCAGTGGGTGAGGGTTTCTCTTTCCCCACGTCCTCACCAGCATTTGCTGTCATTTGTTTTCTTAATAATAGCCATTCAAATGGACTTTCATTCAGCCATAAAGAAGAATGAAATTATGCAAGTTATGTGAAAATGAATAGGAAAAGAAGGCAGATCAAAATTAGCTGTATTTTCATACAAATATAGATATATTTGAATGCAGAACATTCTAGAATTGGTCAGTATTGACATATATATGAAAATAGAAATAGAATGGATACTATTTGGGTGGAGGAAGTGAAGAGAGCATGAGAGAGTAATCAGGGGTTGATCTGAGCAAAATACATGACGTATACGTATGAACATGACATAATTAAATCCACTATTTTGCATGCTAATTGAAAACATTAAAACAAAAAATTCCTAGTAGACAACAAAGCAAAACAAACACATTCCCAAGAAAAAGCTACAGGTATTTGATAAAGGTTGCTTGGTGTTCCATACACTCTCCTAACCCTCCTGAGGGTTTAGGATAGAAAGCATCGCCTCTTAGGCAGCTTTGCTTAGAAAACACATGTAAACTATCACAAAAACACAACTATGAGACATCCCAAGCCTTCAAAAGATTTTTAATGAGTGGCCTGTCAAAACATTTCAATCTGTCATTAAACCCACTAAGAATCAATACAAAGAATTGTTTGGAATTACATAGGTCAGTTCCGAAGTTATGTTTTAGTAGATTATTGCTGTTATTCCAGTCTTTACCTATTTTCCAGGCCTAGAAGGCTCCACCATCAGCTGTTTGAGGACCTACCCAAAGGGAGAGACCTGCAGAACATAGGAAGAATTTTTCAAATCTAATTTTCATTTAGAAAAGGAACCTCATTTCAGGAGGTAGGAAAGGTGCTGACCTCCCATTCTGAAGGCAGCACAAGCCAGGCTCTGTTTCCCGTTACTGCCTGCTGGTCCTGCAAACCATGCATCCTATTAATTGTGTATCAAAAGACTGGTAGTAATTCTACAAATGAGTAAACACAGAGATGAAAGTGTAATCATACCGGCTCAGCAAATTGTATTCAGGTTTTCATTGAACAATCCTGTTTCCATTCAGCAATTTCATTATCACTGTTACTGGAACAAATCACTTTATTAAACACAGTGAGCTTTTGTGGAGAAATTTCTTCTTGTGGCAACATTATGAAACTCTCTCACATAAAAATAGGCACTTACACTTGTCAAGGGATTTCTTATGGCAATTCAAGTAATGGCTTGTGATGGAGAGGACTTGAAATGCCCATTCAAGCCTCCCATTTTGCTATGCAGCTGTAGATTTTTTTTTTCATTCTAAGGGGAAAAAAGTCCTTTTGATGCTTTTAGTGGAATTAATATTTTTAAGTAGGAGTTTGCTGACAAGAGGATGCCCCCCACTCCTTCCCTCCCTCCTCTTTTCCCATTCTTCTCTCTGCTTTCTCTTCTTTTCTCTGGATTCCTCCTTCCTTCCTTCATACCCCCCCAATAAGGACAGTGGAGTTGGAAGCCGAAGAACATGACTTAATAGGTCAGTATTCATATGTATAGGTTGAGGCAGGTCATTCTTTAGAAAATTAAAATCCTAGAACAACTCATCCTATTGTTGGACTAGAAAATGAAGAAAATTATGAGGATGATCAACTAACTTTGAACTTGCTTTCCAAATTCTTTTCTGGCTAAACAGTGGGAGTCCAGGTCAGAGGTGAAAATAGCACGTGACTCCTGAGCTGCTGAGATGCATTAATGGAATCAAAGCAGGTGCAGAGGGAGAGAGAGAGAGAGAGAGAGAGAGAGAGAGAGAGAGAGAGAGAGAGAGAGAGAGAGAGAGAGAGAGGTGGGGACTGGCTCTGGAGTCAGGCTGGTTAAGATCCCCACTCAACAGAACTTTCTGTGATGACAAGCATTCTCTGACTGCCCTTTCTCCATCACCACAGCCGCTGTCCACATGGGCTGCTAATGACTTGAAATGTGGCGAGGTGACTGAGGAACTGAGATTTAGTTTGATTTGATCTTATTTAATTTTAATTAGCTTCAATTCAGACAGCCACATGTGACCTTCCTACAGATCTGAAGTGTTAGAACTGCGCCATCAGAGCCCGGAGGCAAAGGCTTCCTCAAAGGAACGTGTCTCGGCAGTCTTCCCTAGGATGCAGCGCAATGCTCAGCAGCGAGAAAAGTCGAAAGAAACCAGAGGAAACTGAAAAAGTCTCCACAGTGACGGTCACTGGTTGGCCATTTAATACGCTGTGCACAATGCTAAGTATCATCCTAAGGAGACTAACCCTCACCCCATCAGGAGTGGTTAATAAGCTGTTGCTTCAAAGACAAACTCAAAGTTGCTGAAATTAGGTCACTGATCCATTGCAGATTGCTATTCATTTTATATAGCCAAAACAAGTTACTGCCTTTGAAAACTGGTAAATTTGGTTATAAACAGAATTCGTGTAAATTTTTTTTTCTCTTGGATGTTGGCTGTTTGACAAGATGGTCTGTAATGGATTGGGCCGTTGCCCTCAACAAGCCGAGCTCAGCTTCTGCGCTCACCAGAATGCTCCAGGAGCCTGGGTTATCCAGAATAGTCCTATCAAAGAAAGTGCTAGAAAAGCCCACCTTATCGCATCCTCATCTTCCTTCGCCTGGGAAATCCTTGTACTTCCATCAACTCACAAATGGCATCTGTTCTGTAAAGTCCTCCTCAGGCAGCGATCACGTCTATGTTTTGTGGTTTCTTAGAGGGATGGACAATTGTGAGGATGATGTAACCATCAACTCAACTGGAATCGAAATGGGCAGACCTCAACATAAGAATATATCACCAGCTGAGGAAACCATGCCAAATGGCAACAACGATGCCACCAAAGAGAGTGAGCAGAGTCAGGCCCAGGAAGACAAGACAATAAACCCTGCTCATACTGGTACAGATCTCGAGGAAATCTTAATGTCAGTCATGCAAGCAAAGATGGACCAACATATTGAAAAAGTTCAAAGTCAGCTCATTAGCTTTGCCACCAGGCTTAATATCATTGAGGAGAACCTAATGGACTTCAGAAAAGACATATCAGAACTAAAGACAAACCTGCAAACTGAAGGTATCAAAAACCAGCTTTCCAAATTAACTGAAGACATCTGCAAATATAAGAATGACTGTCAGGAAGAAGTAATTAAATCTAACCTTGAAATGAAAACACATCTCAACAGGGTGATGGAAGCAACCCAAAAAGAAGTAGCAGAAAACAAAAACCATCTTGAAATAATAAGAACATCCCTAGAATCTCTTACTAACAGGATTAACCACTGGGAAAACAGAACCTCAGACATGGAAGACAAAACAGAGGAGAATTCGCGAGAAATCAGAAACTTGACAAAATTCAAAAGAGCAAGTGAACAAGACTCAAGGGAAATGTGGGATACCATAAAAAAACCTAATCTCAGGA